>LD350054.1:18544-30263 GCA_001465055.1 Ptychodera flava | reverse complement strand
ATTGTGTGTAAAAAAGTTTTAATATTCTGTAACATTCATATTACTAATTTATTAATATTCATAATTATTTTTTATGATAATAATAGGAAAAAATCATCACAAATTATGCCTACTGGACCTGTGCCATTGTTACAGTTACAATTACCCATGAACCTCTGGTGAACAGTAAACTTCCTCTACTGATAGAGGGCAGTGTATATCAGAACAAGACACACAGCAACACATTTTCTGAGATCGCCTAGGCCCCTGCCATTACTTTCACGTAGACCGAATCAGTCTCTCTGAGTCTCGAGTCTGCACCAAACTTGGCCAACATAATCAACCTTTATATAAATGTTGGCCCAGCCAGTGTCTGGTTTGAAGTCGAAGGTTTATCTGTTCCAGGTGGCGGTATCCCTAGGCTGCGAGAGTGGCTTGATTTCTGGTCACAGAAACTTGAAAAGTGACTTCAGTCTGGTAGGTCGACGAAACGCGGCATAGACCATGTCACCATGTTGGTGCCCGTCGGTGTGACATTGTTGTTACGGTATGGGTCTTCATAGTTATCACTTCGACCCCGGGTGGGCACACGTGCAATTCACTATGAGAACCTGTTGTTGAAACATAATACCCTAATTAAAAATGTTAATAGATCCTGACGTCATCCCACCAGCGCCCTCTCGCAACAACTGTTAGCAAGATCATTTTGCTTTCCAATAGCGTGGGTTCAACTGACTACGCATGCGCAGTCGAAACATCAATGTCCAGAGCTATTTCGAGGCTTCTTTTGTCAAAAACCGCTTGAAAATCGACCGATTCTACTGTAAGCAATCGACTTTTTCCCAATCAGTGTAATTTTTAACGTCCAGTTTTGAATTTTGGGCCGAAAATTTAGGGGGATTTTCAAGATTATGCTGTATTTAGGGCTGATTTTGTTCATGACCTCCAATGTTTTTTCCGGGTCAAGCATTGCATGATCTATCATTTTGGCAAAGTTTGAGAGCCAAGTTCGCCCATTATACCATCGAGTTCGGTTTTTATGCATGACAAGTTTTCCGATTATTTAAATTTCCAGTTAATGGTGTTCGTCGAATACACTGGTGAAGATGGAACATCACGAATCCTGTCTTGTCATTCTTTGTCGTGTGTGTGGTAATTATATTGCTAGCTCATCCACGGTGGCAAGTGTGTATGCAAAGGAATTAAAGCAGCTGTATAATATTGAAATTACCAATGACTCTAAGCAGGTAAGATTTTTCATTGAATAATAATCTTAGACCAGGTACTGTCAAGGCTAGACCTTGGCACACACTTAAGATTATTAGGGAGGTGCATTAAGATATATAGTGGGATATTTCTGTCCAAGTATATGCATTCAATGTCCTATTGCATACATGTATATGCAGTTGTAGCAATGAGGGTATTTCTACATGAGAACTTACTATCAGTTTATTGTTAAGAAAATCATCACAGGACTTTCAGTTAAGAAGAAAAATGGTTGTGTTTGTTATTGATGTAAACCACATTGAAACACTCCTTATGTGAGAAAAGTCATCTAAAAACCTTATATAAAGGGACTTTGTTGTGTACTTGAATTAGCAATACAATGAATAACTATTAAAATATTGATAATTGCATTTGCTGTTTGCATTATGTTTGGCAGATCCACCCTACCAAACTTTGTTCTGCTTGTGCATCCCGGATGAAGAGATGTCGCCGATCAAAAATTTTCAGCCTATGCCAGTTGATGTATTTTCCTTAAAAACTCACTCAGATGAAGCCTGCAGTGTTTACTTGCAAGGACAGTCTGTAAAACCTGTTCTTCAATCCACTAGTAAAAGAGGTAGACCACTAAAAAAACTCGGTGGCAGTTATGGTTGTCCTGGTAGGGGACACAAAAAGCCAGATGATGAACAGCCCCTTAGTCCAAAACCATCAACTAGTAGTGCAGAACTACCAGCAAGAACAGCTGAACCATCAACACGTCAAATGTCAAGCCTAACACCAGAGACAGTAAAAAGAAAAATTTTAGCATCAGAGAGCGTTGAAGGTGAAAGTTCAACACAGGTTGCTAGCGTAGAGATTAACAGTGTGCCATTGGACAGATTCAAAGAACATGACATTGCAGATCACTTTGTTTGTTCTATTTGTCAGGGGTCCCAACAGTCCCGTGTATTTCATCCTGTAACCACTTTTTTTGTAATAATTGTATACAGCATTGGCTACTTAATTCATTATCATGTCCTAGCTGTAGAGAAGATCTTGAACCTGATGATGTGGTCACTTTAACTGGGAATAACCTCAATGTTTATGACAGTTTACAACTTCATTGTAAATATCATCATCTTAGTTGTGAAAATATTTCAACCCTTGTAAATCATACTGATCACAAATCAAAATGTAAATTTCAAGGTAAAGGAAAACGTTAAACATATGGTAAAAAAAGCCAAAACAACCTCTAAGATTAGCAGATCGTCAGTATTGCAAACAGAAAAGATTGAAACCATGTTTTGATTTTCTAAATAGTTTTTGTACCACTAATGCCGAGGACAAAGAGGATGTTTTGTTGGGTTTTTTGCGCTCAATTTTACATGATTCTGGTGATAAAGAACGTGCCAAAATGGTAGAAGATATCTGGTCCAATACATCCAGTGTTTTAAGTGTAGATTAATGTTTGGCATTGAGAGTGAGCAATCTTCAAACCAAAAACCAATACAAGGCTCAGTATGACATGCTTAAAGACAAATCAGTAAATGTTCTACGACCACCAATTCAGCTAGATGAGTGTGAGAAAAGTTATATGCCTGGCACTGCAAGATACGTTATTGTAGGTAATGAAAATTATGAACATGTTTATAGAACTCCAGTCAAGTTAGGTAAAGAAAGTCTTCCACTGTCTTCTGCATCCAATTCCGTTGAACCAGAGGTAATGCTTGAGGAATTCAAGAACATATGTAAAGAAATTCCAGGTCCCAATTTGGAAGGTGTTAAATTTCCATACGCAGATGCAATAGCCAAAACACTGCAGGAAATTGAACCTGATATAAGAGAAAATTTTAACAGCCTTGGTTTGCCCAGTACTTCTGCTGAAATAGTGTTGCATACTTTTGTGAAAGATGGGTCTGATGGGATGGGGGATGTTGAAATTTACAGGGGCAAAGGGGAGAGAACACTGCCTGGAAATGCATTTCAAGCTTCTTTTGCAGTGGTAAAATCTGAAGTCGAAATTGATGACAAACAGATGGTAGTCTTTGAGCAAGAGAATCCAAACCCAGTGAAATGTAACAGACCACTGATCCAAGCAATTGCTGATGAAAACTGTGAGTCAACTCTTAATTACTGCCTTTTGCCAATGGAAGCTGAAAAAGAAATTATGCAAAACAAAATCATGAAAATTGACTGTGGGGAGTACTGGGTATGCCATTACTTGGTATTTCTGTCCTCCATGGTAGATGAAAAGATGGATAGGAGTGCAGGTGGTTTACAGTGGGCAGGGTCCGGCTATCCTTGCACACTTTGTGATTGTACTCGTGAAGAGGCTTTGTCAAAATTAGGTTCTTTTTCCATCAACAGAAAGCGAGACGAGATAATCAAACAGGCAGAATTTCGCAGGCTAAATCTGGAAATGATTAGTAAAAATGCAATGAATGCCAAATGTAAAGGGGTCAAACAATTTCCCATTCTATGTTCTGAGCCTGTTGATAGGGGTATTGATGCAACACATGCAAACATTAACCTGGCCTCTTTCTTCAATAAATTATTAGTAAGGGAAACTGCTGAAATAAAACAGTGGGAGAAGACAGTGGAGGTAAAATCTAGTTTGGACACAGCTGAAAAACAGCTGGACGACCACTTAAAAGCAAAGCTAGGAATTAACCCAAGTTTGATGTTAGCAGGTAATTATGCCAGAGCATTTTTTGATGAGTCCAATGAAGAGGCTTTGCTTTATTTAATCCCCAAGGATGAAAGACGACAATATTATTCTGAAATTTTGTCCAAGTTCAGATTTCTGAAAATGATGTACTGTGCCAAATATCCAAGGGTTGACCTGAAAAATGAAATTCAGAATGTTAAAAGGGTAGGGGTTGAACTTGGCCAACTTCTTATTGATCACTTTGAGTATGCCACATGGCCAAATTATCTCCATAAAGTAATTGAGCACTCCCAAGAACTTTTAGAGAGGGAAGATGGACCTGGTTTTATTGGATGTATTTCAGGGGAAGGTAATGAGGCAGGCAACAAATTGTTCCGCCAAATTCCGAAAGCATTTGTCCCGTAAAGGCCGTGTCATTCAGGGACTACGAGACACAATTTGGTTGCATTGGCTTTATAGCAGCCCAAAACTACAAAGCAATGCTGAAGTTGCTCACAGAAAACACAGGTGTTCATTATGTGGACAGTTGGGCCATAATCGTTTGTCTTGTCCTAATCAATCAGTGGAATGAATCGAAATTCATCGCACGGCCACGATTTTGCAGCTTCTATGGCCGATCGTAAAGTTTTTAGCGAGCGTTGTGATTGGCGAGATGAGTGACCTTTAAAAACTTTACACAATGAGAAGTCGTATTGTTGACATTTACGTCAAATATTCGCGAGATCTACTCACGGGACTCGACGAGAACAGTGACTGAGCATGCGTGGCGTTGCTCTCTTGTTTATTTTATGATTCCCTGGAGCCTACGGGCGACTTCTCATTGTGGTGGGGCTACTTGTCAGTGTAGTAGGCGGGCATTTGACTCCTCTCACTTCATACACTTTGTTGTGCCAGTTTCCTTCATCGATGTTAAAGACGCCGTCTGTCTGCCAAACCACTTGTCGTACTCCGAACTCGGTGGTCTCTTCGACAAGGTTCATGCTGTCTCTCTGAAATACATTTCCCTACAGTGTATTTAACTGTGAGACAGTCACAGGGTTTTTAAGTGCAAATATTTCTTCATGGATCCTCACTCGTATTGCCATACTTCTGGCCAACTTGTACCACGATCAGGCAGACAACTATTGGTGATTTCTCGAAATCCTCGCGCGAAGGCAGTCCCAAACTTGTACCTCTTCATACCTTAGAACACAAGAGATGAAATCTTCAAAGTGAAGATGTTGGTAACTGTAGAACAGGACCCAAAATATAAGTACACGCCCAACAAAGTTTTAACCAATGGAATTCCAGGGTTGGAAAGTTTTAACCAATTGGATTCGAGAGAGTGATGTATTATGACATTGATTAATTAAGTAACCCATGATATGCCGCCGAGAGCCTGGGAATGGTTTTATTCGCTCTATAGCGCGTTCTTTGCAGATTATAGGGCGCCAAAAATAAACAGAGTATCAACGTGACAATATCGGCGAACGGAAAGAAAACGAATTTTATTTCGTTTTAGTTCCGTATACAGTGCAAAAGCGCATAGACCAAGGAAGATGTACATAGTGTGTGAGCAGAGATGCATATTGGAGGGAATGTCCCGCTACTAGTGTAGAAATGTTTATAATTTTACAGTCAAAATGGTGGATTCTGAGACTCACTGACGCCGATACAATTGTGATTTTTTTCGATACCTCCCTGGCATAACCCCAATATTTTTTCTCAATTTTTCCCCGGTCAATTCTCCCACCCTCTAGAGCAAGGACTTATCAGCCTTCAATTGAGTAGAATCGTCACTGACTGATAACGTTAACGTTAAGATGCGTATTCTATTGAATTGTATAAAATCATATATATAAGAGTATACTGTCTTCAGAGATTAGAACATGTACAGGTGGTCATAAATATCGTCCACTTCGCTCGTATGCGTTTCACCTACTGACGTCACTCCGCGGTCGAGAATAAAACTCAACAGGCCTAGTATAATACAGTAATTGGGATAGCTTTTCTCTGATCTTCGCTACACTGTTGCTATCCAAATGTGACAATCTGTCGCAAGACTCCCTAGCACCCTTGTAAAATTTAAGGTTGCTCGTTTCTGTTTTCCGATTTTGATTTCTGAATTTTAAAAAACGAATTTGAGATTCGAGATTATAACGACAGAACTAAATTTGAAAATCACGTTGAATTCTGAATGGTGAGAACAAAAACATGCAATATCTGAATTAGAACTTACCCCAAAAATTGAAATTACGCCTAAAACCGAATTCGTCGATTTCAGGAAATATTAGAATTTTTCTTGGCCGCCGGATACTGTACAGTGTACCGTACGTAAATAGGACCTTGTCAAGTATGCGTATGCAGCATTCGAAAATGAAATTTGCCGAGTAGATATATACGGTTAAGCAAACCAATAAAGAACTTATCAACGACGACCAGGAAATGTCTCCTAGCTTGATTACTGTCAAATGTCCCTAATTACAAATATAGCATTCGGCAGTTTCACCTCTGTCTATATATAAGTAAAAAGGTGTGAAGGTCCCGGCGACAAAATCGACCTCTCCGTCGTCTGCAAATTTTTTTCCGAGGTAAATTTCTCTGTTAAAACTCCAAAATCTAACTCAGAAATCACATTTCCTCTATCGATTGATAATTTTTTTTATGAGACTTAGCCTACGGGTAATTCTACTTAACCCTTTCACCCCAAGTTCCCTGTATACAGGTCCAATTTTACCATAGAAAACAATGGATTGAGGACAAACAATGGTGGTGAAAGGGTTAATACCACTGTACAAGCCTAAAATCGCCAAAATATCCTGGATAAACAAACGTCAAATCGCCCAAAATAAGGTTGCGGACAATTCACCTTTGACCCGACGAGCAGACCTGCAAACCCTTGCTGATGATTGGCCAACGCGTCTCACGTGATGACTATGATCTGTCAGACGACAACTTTCTCAGCGATACGGAAACCTCACTCATACCGGTAGAAAATATCGATGATGTCCAATTACGTTCACTGGTAAGAATTTATAGGTATTTTCTTAAAATGCAAACATTGTATTCGTTCATTCCTTTTTTGAGGGAAATAATCGTGTTTTTAGTTTCTGTCCCGGGGGTTGCACTCACGTAGAAACTCGGCCAGTTCGACAAAAAGGCTTCCATACGATTTAACTATGCCTGTTACCATGTTAATCGAAACAAGTTACACGTAACATATGTATTTTGCAACACATCCTGATTGATTCTAAAGTACGAATTTAAAATACATGTGTTTGATGATGTGTTTCCAGTAAGTTTTGTTTCATTTTTTAAAATTTTTTTGGCTTTCTGACTTTATTTAAAAAACATACAAATATACGGTATTTGCCTCTCTAAGATTCTTTCCCAGTTGGAAGAACAATCAGATGGCAAACTACTTTGTCAATCTGTATATGATAAGTATGTTGATGATCGTAGAACAGAGGATGAATCAATCTCATTTCAGGTAGGTTAGCAGCTCTCTGTAGGTGTCACATCGTTTACGTTGATGCTAACAGCACACTGTCAAAGGAAGGTATTGTTACATTGTTGACTAATGTTAGATAGTTTAGCATAATCGACGAATTAGTTAGACTTGCGGATGTACGTCTGAGAATATATGTGACCATCATTTTGTAACAGTGATTTTTATCATTTAAAGATGGAACTCTTCAATACAAGATGAAGTGTAGTGGTTGGATTGAATTATAGATTGATGCTATATTGTTGATATGTAACAGTGTATATGCAATGCAGCTCTAAATAAGTTGCTTTATTCTATTTTAGACCTAAATATATATCTGTCGTGTTTTGTTTGATCTAATTGCAGATGTTCAGCAACGTCGTTACGAAACTAATGCCCAACGTCATGAAAAAGCAAATTAGTTTTGAGATAAAAAATAACGTTACCAACTCAGGTAAGTATACGAAAAGTGTATATAATTTCTTTGATAGTGATTCCATGGTCTTGATTTTATCGTTGTTTTGAATACCACTTTGTGAATTTAAAGCATTTAACAATTAAAGTAGACTTAACTCTTAACTCGAATACGATTTTAAATACAGTTTCTATTTACTCAGTTTTCTTCATAGCCGGGGATTGGCTGGAGAAAAGTCGAAAATGGATTACATATAATTTCCCTCTCTGAAGCAACGACACTCTTGGCTTCTGAGGGATTTTTATATGATCAAGTGTCTTCGGTGTTTACATGAGTGTTCGTCGATGCAAATGACCCTCTTCTGCGATCACATCTGTATGTGATAAAACCTAGCGATGTTGGTACCTTTGATGATGAAGTTGACGGAAACAGAGTATCCTTAAAGAACAACGGTTTCCCAAATGAGCTTAAATTAACTAAGGAAAATTTGCGAATAGTCACACGATACTTCCAAGTCGTGCGACTATGCCATGGAGTACCAAAACATCAAAAGGACATAAAAGTTGCAAAAAATCTCATAATCGAAACCAGGACATGTGAAGAGAGTGTAAGACGCCAGATCGTTCGTGACTATCGTTGCTATAGGTTACTCCCATTGACAAGCTACGGTAATGTCAGAAGACATATTCATATGTTGCGTCGAACAAAGTCACCGAAGATATTTCAAAGGAGGTAATTTTCACAACTGTCTTAATTCTCGTAATTGCTAGTGCATTTTCTCTTAAATATTGTTGGTGCGTTAGAAAGTATCGAAAACATCCTCGTAAAGTTAATACTCATGACAAGTCATAGGCATATTTGTAAACAATATCAGAAAATAGATTTCTATGCAACATCGGTCTAATAGAAGACAGCATTCAGAGAGATTGTTGATCAGCTTAGGCTATAATATTTAAACAGGGCACCTAATTGAGTAAAGGAAGATAACAAACGCATCTGGGTCATAATTATTTTCTCAAAAACTGCCTGTCATATTTTGATGAAATTTGGTACATGTAATTAGCTTTGATAGCCCCTTTAGTTTATGTAATTTGAATTTGCATAAAAGATGACACGTGACTTTTATATAGACATTTTCAGGCCAAATTAGTTTATATTATCAATCGGCATATTTCATCATGTAAACAATTTTTGAACTTTATTTTTGTGGCATATAATAACACAGTAGGTTCAGGTCAATCGTTTGCGAAGTTCGAATTTAAAATAACACAGATGCCGTATACATCATGCTGGGTTTCCTGACATGATAACAACGTTAGGCATTTTCACAAATAATGACGGACGATCAAACATAGAGATACTGATATGGCAAAATTCGGTCGTAACTGGAAACTAAAGATATAAAACCAAGGTAAGGCAAATCATTGAAAAAGTGTAATTTATTTCAATCTTACCTGAAGTATATAGATATCTATTCCTCTTCACAATTGAAGCACTTATATGGAAGGTCGCAATCTCGCTCATGTACTTTATATTGTGCAAGTATCAGTCCGGAACATTCCATGTTTAACCATATACAACACGTGTCTGAATCTTCTACTCGTCTTTTCTTTGATGTTGATTTTCCCTTACGCTTTCCTTTCCCTTTGCCGACAATTTTACGCTTTTCAGTTTCTCGTACAAGGTTTTTTTTTTGGTCAGTATTGTTGATTAAGTTTTCGGTCGAGGAATCCTTGCGCTTTTGGATCTCTGTGCGGTGGGCACTTGTTGTTTTCTTGCTTCCGGAATTGATTGCTTGCAACCCTGAGAAATCTGCATATTATATCGGTATATAAATAGGTAATGTCAGATGAACATCCATGAGAAAACAACTTACTCCATGTGTTTTTGAGTTCAGTGTCCTCTAAAAGTAGTTTTTCGGTTCTTTTGATCACGGAACCACCATACAAATGAAAAGTTTCGAGGTTTTCCAACTCATATCTTTTTCTTTCTATCACCTTGAAAAACTCAAAACATGAGTCAGATATATGAGTGAGAGATCGCCTGGCAGTCTGTCTCCTAATTGTTTCTTCTAAGGAAGATTTATCACTTGTCTTCTCTATTATGTCCACTTCTGTTACATATAACGATTCTAAAAGTTCAAGCTGGTTCTTCGAGGTCATATATTTCTGTCGATTTCTGTTGTATAAATTGTGTTTGACCGCTTTCGTTACCGCATGTTTCGTTTTAGCAAGACATCGACCCCTCAATAACGTAGTTTCGACAAGCCGTAATCGGATGTATCACTACAGCGATTTTTGGGTACTTGCTCTTGTTTACTTGTAATATTTTGTGCGTAATTTCTTAACACGGCCGCTTTGATGGCGTCTGCTGCCAAGTACACACATGTACTATATTCGACTGGGTCGGGCTTGTGACCTAAAAGGACACACATCGCATCGCGGCATTCTATTGATGACACGAACCGGTTGTATGATCTACCCATCGCAGTCAGTTCTTTCGTACTTGCTTGAAGCTTTGGATTTAATACATCTTGAATATGAGATGCGATCATATCACAGAATGAATTTGTTTGAGAAGACTTGTCTGTATTGAGAAATATTTCTAAAATCTCATTCCGTTTCATTTGTCTTTCCGTATTTGTTGGTATTTCTTTCGTGAGATTAGTTATTACTTCACGATAATTTAATTCAATTTTGTTGTTTTCAGAACCGTTTGGACGCGTGAGTGCCGTCGCTGTTAGTTCCAGACCCCAAGATGTGGAACCGGAGGCTTTATCTTTACACCTCTTTGGATTTCACTGATCCTGGGAGAACGAGAAACAAAAATCTCTTAAAACAATACGAGTAAAGTTATCGGGCTTTTCGAACGAAACGCTTGATGCGCTTCTTCAAATTTACTGAATTTGTATAATTGATATTGTCATATACTCTATTTGACCATACCTTGACTTGCAAGACGGTCGAACTCCAACTCATCTGCACTACCATCGCTACTATTATCGTCAACATCACCATCATCATCATCATCATCATCATTGACGGCTCCTACCATTTCAGCGTTCAAAGGTATAACACTCTCGGCCTGTCCATTGCTCTCACATGTATCTAATTGGCCTGTGATAAAAATATAAAAATCCAATAAATACAAATTATTGTTAAGCAATTATTTATTTCGTTTCTATTGGTTTCTCTGAGTATGTAACTATCTCCCTTCATGCCTCTGTGAAATAGACTAATCTTAGGGCTGGTGCTGGAGATTTAAAAGCTTGACGATATAATCGATTCAATTTTTAACGTCTTCCTGTAGGCTTTGCCCTTTTTATTATGGAAACTACCAGGTCACATGACCAGAATTAAAGATGTCACTATACGGCCAAAACCATGTAACTTATGGAAGCAATATAAATTAAAATTGGTTTTATCAAGTCCGACTATTTTACGTACATGGATAATGACAGCAAGATTTATCTTCTCTCAACTGCAATTCCGGTTGTCTGTAATATTCATCAACTGCCTGACTCTGTGGGAGACATTTTGACTTGTCGTAATGTACTATCCGCACATTCTCAATAGATTTCACTCTGCCTATGCCTACACTTAATTGTCCTGGTTGAAAGACCTTCTTGGCATCCAGTTCAACACAGTTAATCGTTTGGCCTAAAAAATAAAAATATACTGGGTTTGAAGGGGCTTGAGGAATCCAAGTGGGAATTTAATGAAAAAATAACCATTATGACTAGGGAATATTTGAAACGAATGTAACCCGTTGGGGCTGGATCTGAAAATCATATTAATCCAATATAATATTACACAAAATTGGTAACTTACATATTTTCAGGCACTTTTCATCATGCTTTCCCGCTAGACAAACAATTTACTATTGTTTCATCACGCTCTCCAGCTAGACAAACAATCTACTATTGTTTCTAGCGAGCAATCTTCATTGACTTTACATATGTACAATTACTTTGAGTGTAATTTTT
>LD350047.1:0-14422 GCA_001465055.1 Ptychodera flava | reverse complement strand
CTCCTGCTGTTGGAGCTTTTGAAAAATAGAGATAAAAATGGTGTTATTTGGTGGCACTTTTGGGGCATTTTTTTCGGATTACACATCTTCCTCTGAAACATGGTCTTCTTGCTCCTCAGTAGCTTCCCTTAGTTTTGAAAATTGACTATTTTGGTTTCCTGGCTTCCCTTTCTACTGCGTGGTGAAATGGCTACATTCACCCCACCAAACATCATGCATATCTCATGATTTACAATTGATTTTGACAAGCTGAGAAGCTAAAATAAGCTAAATAATATAGTTAAATTTGCATATTTGTGTTTTTAGAGCAATTGTTACCCTTTTTTGATCAAAACATCTATTTCTCTGTAGCAGCATATCTAAATTGATTGGATGTGTATAGATGTGTTGAAATTTCAATATTTGTCTTTTTAGGGCAATTTATGCCATTCATGGTCAAAAAATCTGTATTCTCTGAAAGGGCTTGTCCAATTTCTTTGAAATTTGCTATACAAAAACGATTATTCATGCAGATTTATTCAGTATTTGCTATCGAGAAACTTTCAAAGTTCATCCTCTTTTGTGTATTTTTGTGTTTGGATTTGTTGGATAGATGGCATTCTACGTAGTGTATTGTTGAATGTTAAAACATGTGTTGCTGTTGTTTTTTGAGGCTGTTTTTTGAGAAAAAAGAATTGAAAATGCCTTTTTAAAAGCAAAATAATACATAATGACTTGATATGTACTTTTATCATTATTGACGTGTTTCTACTTGTTCACCCATTCTTGCATTCATCATTGCAATAAAATGCTGTGAAAAAATGAAAATGATGTGGCCTGCATCTGTTTACCTTGATCTTAAAAGGCAAATACAACTTTCTGTCTTGACAACCATACCATAGTTTCAATGTTTTACCTAGTGTACCTGTTTGGTTTGTACGCAGGAAACAAGTAGAAAACAGGTTCTATTATTTCATAATTTTCAAGTGATCAGAATACAAAAGTCCTGAAAAGATAAGATAATCACAACTTCCAGTATAAGGGATACAGTCACTCTAAATGTATAAATTAAAATTAAAAATGTGCCGCGAGGATGTACTAAAAAATACAGAAAGTTGCTTTCTGTCGGTAAAATCTAAAAAAAATTCAAAATTTTAAAGACTTTTGCAGATTTTTTTTTACGCCTTTGTCTTCTTATTTATTTTTTTTTTATTTTGCCAACTAATTTGAAGATTTTTTTTTTCTTTACTTTCTGCTCTGAAATTTTTTTTTTCTGTTTTTGACCACCCCCTCCCAAGATCTAATGGTCCGTCCCTAACCGGTCAAACCCTCTTGGCATTTTCCCTCATGTGTATTCATAAAACTTGAGAGAGCAGTCATTTTATCAGCAGCAAGGCAGATTTTGATAAGTGACAACTATCACAATATCAGTCCGATTACAAAACAGAAATTTGATAATTTGATTGCAAGTAGAAGGCAGTTTTCCAACAGTTCAATAACCACTTCATAACAAAAGAGTCAAGAGTCAGTAGACAGTGACTTACTTGTAGACCCAGTCATTTGTAGGGGATTTTGTGTATATACTGTAATTTCCATCGAAATATGTTTACCACTGTTGTGTAATCTGAGTTGTACAACTCAGTGCTACCTGAACCACGGCTTTTGAATTCAACTAAAATTGTTAAATCATAATCATAATCTTTATTTCTTATATAGCGCATTACATATTTAAATATCTCAATGCGCTTTACATTAAAAACAAAGAAATAAGTGACAAATAAAAAAAGTAAATTTTAAATGTTCAATAAAAGTAACAGCTGGTAAAACTAAAGAAATGGTTAAAATAGATCAACAAATAAATCTCAGGTATAAAATAATAAAAGGGTATAAAACTCATGTATAAAATGACTTAAAAAGATAAATTTTTAACCCGACTTTAAAATTATCGAGTGACTGAGATGCACGAAGGTGCGACGGCAAAAAATTCCACAGACGAGGCGCACATATTGAAAACGCCCTATCACCATAGTAAGCTGTGCGGCCGATGGGTTGGTGTAACTTAATTTCCCCATTTGAAAATGAACGCAATGTATGACTAGTACTACGTCTAATCAAAAGCTCATGAAGGTAAGATGGTACACGACTACAGAGAACTTTGAAAGTAATACAAAGAATTTTAAATTGGATACGTTGTTCAACAGGGAGCCAATGAAGGTCACGAAGAATGGGAGTAATGTGATCACATTTTCTCTTCTTGGTAACAAGACGAGCTGCCGAATTTTGAATTGTTTGCAGTTTGCGTATTTCAAATGAAGGGAGGCCGAAAAGTAAACTGTTGCAATAATCCAGGCGAGATGTGATAAAAGCATGAATGAGTTTCTCAGTTGAAAGCTGATCAAGTATATTACGGATTTTACCAATCTTCCAAAGAGCATGAGAGGCCGATTTACACACATTGACAACATGTGCTGACATACTGCCACTAGAAACCATTGTGACACCAAGATTGCGAACAGTGTCAGATGGGTGAACAATGACATCACCTATTCTAATATCACAACGAGGAACCGGACCTACACCTGTAAATTTAGAAGAAAAATGAATGACCTCGGTTTTACCATCATTTAGAGCGAGCATATTGTCTCGCATCCATCCCCTGATTTCATTAACACATAGCTCAATTGAAGTTGTCGGGACTTGATCTGCTTCGCAAGTGATATACGATTGCTTGTCATCAGCATACATCATGTAATGTAACTTATGCTTGAAAATGATATCCTCTAAGGGCGCTGTGTACAGATTGAATAAAATTGGTCCGAGAACGGAACCTTGAGGTACACCACAATCGAGAGATTGTGCCTCGGACACGACTGACCCAACACACACTGACTGCGTTCGCCCCTGCAGATAGGATTTAAACCAATTCAACACTGTCCCCGTGATACCAAATCTATGACACAGCCTATGTAAAAAAATATTGTGATCAATCGTGTCGAAGGCAGCAGATAAATCGAGTAAAATTAATATAACATCTTTGTCTATCAAGAGAACATTGTTCTGGACTCTCAGAAGAGCAGTTTCTGTACTACAGCCTGTTCGATATGCTGATTGACATTTTGCAAACAAATTGTGATGGCATAAATACGCATTCAGTTGACAGAAAACAATGCGCTCAATAAGCTTTGAAAGGAAAGGTAAATTCGACACGGGGCGATAGTTTTTCAGAACATTCGGGTCTAACTTCGATTTCTTGAGAAGAGGACGAACAATGGCAGATTTACAAGACAGTGGGAACTCTCCAGAAAGAAGAGACTTGTTGATTATTTGAGTTATAGCCGGGACCACCTGTTCACAACATGATTTCAATAAACCGGTTGGCAATGGGTCGGCCCCACAAGACTTGGGAGGCAAGGTGTTAAGGAGTTTTGACACAAAATCAATAGACACAGGTGTAAAAGAGCTAAGACAGTGATTTAAAATGCAAAAATCAGAAGGGACGACTGATGGTAAACCATGACGTATTTTTGCGATCTTAGACCGGAAAAACTTTGCAAAAGTATTAGGCAACTCAGAAATGTCAATGTCAGGAAGCATTCTTGCGATAATCTTCTTATTTCCTATCATGTAATCAATAACAGTAAAAAGTGACTTCTGATCAGCATTCTGAATTCTTTCTCGATGGTATTTAGCGTGCATCTCCAGTAGTTTACCAGAGTATGCAGAACGAGCAGCTTTGAAGATGTCCTTATGTACGACAAGTCCTGTTGTTTTCCATTTTCTTTCTAACCGACGCAGTTTCTTCCGTTCGGCGATCAGCTCGATAGTGTACCAGGGGGCTCGTTGCTTGTTAATAAAAACTTTGGTAACAGGAGGAGCAAGATTGTTGATCGCAGCACGAAGTAAATCATTGTAGTTTTCAGCCATACGAGTAGCACTCTCATCATCTGAAGGCAATATAGATAATTAAGACGATAGCATTTCCTTAAGGTTGCCTAAATTCACATTACGAAGTCTTCTTGAAGTACGCATGATTGTAGACGGTGGCGGTGCATTTGACATGATGTTGAAGTGTAGAGATGCGTGATCTGAGGGTAGCAGCCAGTCATTTGTGATTGTTGAAATGAAAGTGTCCGACGATCTGGTGATGATGAGGTCCAGGGTGTGCCCTTTGTCATGGGTGGAAAACTGGACATGTTGTTCTAGTCCAACCGAGCTAAGACAGTCAACGAATTTCAAGGCATCACGATCGCGAGGGTTATCAACATGGATGTTAAAATCGCCGACGATAATCAGATTACCTTTTGCATGTAGGATAACTTCCAGCAAATGAGTGAATTCGTTAAGAAAATCTGACACAGTATGCTTGAAGGAGTTCGGGGGACGGTAAATCACAAGTAGACGAATCATTGCCGATGAAAGGCGAACGTTCGCATCAAGAATCTCGAAAGTTTGACTTATTCAGAGTGACCTGAAGATTGGCTTCACCTATGACAGCAGTACCACCTCCCTTGCGACGAGTTCTAGGAACTTGGTGTATGGAGTGTCCGGGAAGAATCGAGGAAAAACGAGCTTTAACGGTGTCATCAGAGGCATTGAACCAGGTTTCAGTCACAATGAAAAGATCAGTGTTATTCTGCAAAATGGAGTCAGCAACTGCGGGAAGTTTCTTTTCGATTGAGCGAGCATTCCATAACGTGCAAGATAAATGCCGTTTGGAATTCGTGCTCGAAATCATACGCACCTGTCTGAGGTTTGACTTGGTAAGCGAGGGAGATGAGCAATGGTGAAAATCGTAAAAGTTCAGGCGCGGGAAAAAGTTCACAATCACTTTTATTTTGTAATGTCTCCTTCCAGCACGTTTTTCTCTGGGTCTTCTTCGACGAATGAGTTGCTGAAGTCGACATGAAGCTTGTCTTACATATGTGCATTGTTGACTCTGGAGAGAAGTTGTGTACCACAATGCTAACAATTCTTCTCTACTGTATTGAATCCTGTCGGCCATCTTGAGCTTGTATATCTGGGAGGAAAAATTATATATATATATATATGAACTTCATGTGGTTTTAATAATAATTTGTTTTGAATTTTTGCTGATCAAAATCATCTTGTATTCAATGGAAGGGAAATTAAGAGTGTATATTTGACAGAAGAATGGAGGGCAAACAGATATACTTATTTTATGTAGACCGTTCTAAATTTGATCATACAGCCATGTTTTGTTGAAGAGATGCACAAAGTAAGCCCCATCAAGAAAGTATAATAAATTTAAATTATCATTTACAAAGTATGGTTTGGTCATGTAAGCTTTAATAACATACCATTATACATTTAAAAGTTTTACAGGAACATACTGCAAATGTGTTTGTTGAAAGCTGTCTGAATGTTTATATGATCATGATTACAAATTATATTGATTGGGAAGTGTTAGGGTGAAACAGGATAACTGGCAATATGACAATATATGGACAGAGTTTGCAGAGCAAAGGATTAGTGTTTCAAATTTTAGTGTTAAAAAGATAAATGAAAAAAATCACTTTGACTGTATTTTAACCCTTATCCTGCCAAGTTCATATGTCACCATCAGGTCATAACATGTCCCATTCCGTATATTGTGTTTAACAAAAAAATGGAACATTTGAATGCCCTAAAAGCAGAGATACTGTACACACAATTCTTAGGGACTAAACTCGGCAAAACATGCCAAGCCAAGTGGGTTGAAATCTGTATGGCTTGACTCAATACTGCATTTACTGACTTGATGGATGGGGAAGTGGTACTGCCTTGCAGAAGGGTTACATATAGAACACCAATTCTGCTTCAAATATATGGTAGTTTATAGTGAAAGAATATGCAGTATATGAGTCCAACAAATGTTCCTTCCTCTTATTGATTTCTTACATCCAATTTTCAAAATCTTTTCTCTTCAACAGAGATATTCTATGAAGGATAAAAGACAAGATATTGTCAAGTGTTACACATGAAAGCTATAGGAACAAATAACTATTTGATTACCTCAAATAAAAAAAAACAAATTTAGATTTGACACAATAAATGCCAACAGGATGTCCAAGAGTTTCCTTTATGCGAAACCTGTTTATAAGTTTGACCAAGAATAATTGTACTAGCATATGTACCAGTAATTGTAATATTTGTTTCCAGCAATCATATATCACGAAACTAGTGTTGCAGTAATGACTTTTCCATTGCCATTATTTGTATAAAGCTCGTGTATGCTTCTCTTATATGCACTTGAATTTGTGAAATTAGATTATGTCTTGAGACTTAAGTAGTTAGTTATGATATAATCACTGTTTTTTTCAGATTAATGATGTACTTTTAGTATGTATTACATGTGGATTTGGAGTCAACTGTAGAAAAACATTCCAATGTACAGAGTGTCTTAGAATGTTTCATCCATCTTGTTCAGAATTTGAACTCCAAATGATTAATATCTATCTATAGTTTTTGTCATTTCAAATTGAAATGTCTTGTCCAGGAAAAATGATACTTGTATTGTTATTATTCATACTAGAATTCAAATGAGAACAATAAGAGTGCATTGAACACATGTCGTAGATGCTGTGATGTATGTTTACAAACTGAATAGTGTTTTAACATGCTTTGGAGAGTAGAACAAGAACTTGTTACTGATAAACAAAATGAAAAAGTAAAAAAAATATCCAAACTTAAGCTGATCGAGAGGTCTTCTTATTGATGCTGATTATCTCACCTCTACTGGATAGAATCAAATTCCTTCTTACGGTTAATTTGTATCAAATAAAAAAAAGTCTCAGCTTCTTGTTTACCATTTAGATTTTGTGGTTGAATTTTTTGTGATCAGTGAATGTTTGATAGACCCTGATATAAGCAAACTATTTTTTTGTACCTAACACTGGCTCTACTGTTAGCATTAATCAGTATTGCGGATCAAATTATTGTGATGTGTAAATCCAAAAATTGTTTCTTCATACTTTGTATTTTCATGTCTGTACAACTTTGAACTAGCTTTTGACAGGGCAAAGTATTGCAGACAATTCCAATTTCTCAATACCATGATTCTAAAGTGTGGCTACATCTCATAAATTACCATTTTATGAAATAGGTAGAAGAAGATCACCATCTTCTTAATTTCTTAATGATCAAATTTCTTTCTGATTTTGAAAACTAATTTCAAGCTTTCAGTGAGAAAAAAACACCAGCTTCTTAAGGGGTCCTAATAGACTGCTGTCATAACTGTCAGTTGTCTGTATTTCCTTGTAAATGTAGTCCAAACAACAGAGTTCCTACTCATATTCTGTTCTCAATTGTATTATTCTTCAATAGAGCTGTATTATATTTCTATTTTTATTGTGAATGTTTATATTTACTGTTTTTCCATTTCAGTTTACAATGTTGTAATTGTTTACAGGGTCAGTAGCTGTAACTTTCCTTAGTTTTTTCACTATTTTTATTTTGTATGCCAAGTTTCTTATTCTACTACCAAAAGCATGTTGCAATACACCATATTCAGCTTGTACAGTTGTCAACTTTATTATTATTTTTGAAATTGAATTCTGGTCAGTGGCCCTTAAATGTGAATAAAGGCAAAATATAATGCTTTTGAAATTCCAAATTTATTCAATTATATCCCTGACTCCTTGTTAATACAATATAACCTAGTTGCCAGTCCATTAGTATGTAATAGATCAATACCTATACTTTCTTCTACCATTTTTTCTTGAAAATTGCTAATCAGCTCGATATGTTATGAAAACATTTCCAGGACAGTGTGTACACAGTCAAACACAATTTAAGGGTTTACAATTCAAGGGTGTACATTTTAGAGTATACGCTAGAGCATTTCATCATGAAATTTGCCTTTCTCTCCTATGTAACTTACAACATGTAAGATGGAGGGGTTTACTATACGATTTTTGTTGTTGGAAGAGAGTTCTTTGACTGGAGTCCCCGTGTTCCTCCATCCATGTTAAGATTTACACGCTCAACTTTCATCGATAATTCACCATACGAAATTGCCAATTTTGGGTTATTTGTAATTTTTCTATAAGTTTATTATTTTTTTGATATTCCACTATGTACGGCGCCAATTCTGTATGCACATATATGATGGTCAGCAGCCAAATCATTCACAAAATGAACATTCACACGGTCTCAAAACTTCAGTAAATCCACTCAGCAAGCTGTTTGATGAAGTTGATATTTATTCTTTCTTTCTTTTTTCTTAAATTTCAAGTATTGCCATGGCATAACTGAAACGAACTGGGAAACAAAGGCTGTACGTATCTACATGTATATTAGTCCGATCCTGAGCGTGATTTGAGAGCAAACAAATTGTGCAGATAATGCAAACAATCGCAACCGCTACCAACAGACTCATTATGCAGAACCATGCCCCAAAATGCCCATCCAACTTGGCACTAATCCTCATCCCTGTCCATTTTCGAGTCGACAGGCTTTAATTCACACTCGGGAGCCACTGTCACTTGCTCTAAATTTGTCATTACGGGAAAGTCCCATTAACTTAGGGATACCCCACTTCCCTACTTGGTTATAATCTCTATGTCCACATTTGTAAACATATTATCTTGAGTGAATCTTTTCAGACCTGATGTTGCTATCAAAGCACCAGCTGGATAAGATAACAATAGAACATTAACACCTTTGGGGATTAAGTCTTTTGTTTATCAGCCGAGTTCAAGGTCAGACAAGGACCTGGGTTTCAGGTACTATGCAAGTTGATGCAGTCTTTCCCTAGTGTGTGTTTCAGTCTGTCTGTCTGTCTCAGTCCATCCCTCTGTCTGTCTGTCAACCAAATTTGTGAAGTCATAATTCAAAAATTACTGCATCTAAAGTGATTAGCCTTGGTATGTGGCATGTTTGGATGATAATCTAGAACCAAGTACAATCTTGTAGATGTGTCTTGCAGAATGATAAATACAATTTTTATCAAGTTTCAAAATTTTCCATAAAACTTAAGTCATTACTTTGATATTTGGTACACATGTAGGTACAATGGAACAATGCATTTGATATTATTCAAATTAACGTAAAATTTGCATTTTTTTGCAATTTTTTCCATTTTTTGTCAAAAGTGATCACTTCAGGAATCAATGCATCTGAAATTGCTATTCTATTGATTGAAAACAAAATGCATGGATCATCCCCAGGCATGGATCAGGTCATTCCTTGGCACGGATCAGGTCATTCCCAGGCACGGATCAGGTCATTCCCAGGCCAGGTCATCCCAAGGCACGGATCAGGTCATCCCCAGGCATGGATCAGGTCATTCCCAGGCACGGATCAGGTCATTCCCAGGCAGGGATCAGGTCATTCCCAGGCCAGGTCATCCCAAGGCACGGATCAGGTCATTCCCAGGCATGGATCAGGACATCCCTAGGCAAGAATCAGGTCATTCCCAGGCATGGATCAGGTCATTCCCAGGCCAGGTCATTCCCAGGCATGGATCAGGTCATCCCCAGGCATGGATCAGGTCATTCCCAGGCACGGATCAGGTCATTCCCAGGCACGGATCAGGTCATTCCCAGGCCACATCATCCCCAGGCATGGATCAGGTCATCCCCGGGCACGGATCACGTCATCCCCAGGCATAGATCAGGTCATCCCCAGGCATGGATCAGGTCATCCCCAGGCACGGATCAGGTCATCCCCAGGCATGGATCAGGTCATCCCCAGGCAGGGATCAGGTCATCCCCAGGCAGGAATCAGGTCATCCCCAGGCACGGATCAGGTCATCCCCAGGCATGGATTAGGTCATCCCCAGGCCAGGTCATCCCCAGGCACGGATCAGGTCATTCCCAGGCCAGGTTATCCCCAGGCACTTGTTAATTAATGTGAAGATTCTCTGACAAGTGATTTCTGAAAAGTCAGTCGTTGATGGAAGATGAAAGAATCAGGCTACTGATGTGATGAACCAGGGATTATGAAACTTCCTTGTGTAACTTATCATCATGTCTAGGTATGTCAGTATAACATCAAAAATGTACCGAGGCATTCTTTGAGTGATCAAAGGAGATCTTCCTGAAAAGAATTCTTCAATGTTTCACACCAATCTAGACTCTAAAAGAAGTTTAGTTTCTAGCACAAATTTTGTCTGAAGGAAAAATTCAGATGATATTACTGCCATGAATTCATCCAAACACACAAAATCGACCATAAATCAAAAGTGTTCACTTTAAGTGTCAGGTATTTATTGATGATGGCCAGTGTCAATTATTTCAGGCATTCAAAACAACAGATTCCATGAACAATGATTGTAAACCCTACAGCATTCCTATAAATCAATTTAGTTTGAACTTTGAATTATATCAACAGGAGTAATGAACAGTGTCTTGAAACCTGTATGCTGGTTAATCTTGTTTACTTTGTATTTTGCAAGTTTCAAAATAGAATGTGTGTACACCATACAGATATTTCTTCTGTTGACATATTTTCACAATGACTGAAATAAATAATGACAACAAACAACATTCTTTCAAAATGAAGTACTGCTTTATTTTAGATTTCAACATGAAATTTTTTTAGGGTCATATGCCTTTGATGAAAAGTATCACAGAACTTGGTTATTCTTTCAGAAAAAAGATGAGATTTTCCTGATAATGCAAATTTGTACATAGTCTTTGTTCACCATATACAGCTTTACCTTTTCATGCAAAAATATTAGACTGTGAGAGGCTGATCTTCCTTCACTAATTTAGACAAAGACTAGAAATGCTTACTTTACAATCCATACTTTTAGTTCTCATGTTATGAATTGCAAAAACCATTCTCAGTGTCTGCAATAGTTTTCACTGTAAATCAGAGAAGTAAAGGTACAAAGTGTTACACTGTCTCCAATAGAGAATACTGAATAAGATATAAACCATCATCAAATCAGCATATGCTGGGTATTAATTAAAGATGGGTTTGTCTGACAACATTATATTTGTTGTGAGAAGGCAAAGCTGGTAGAAAAACTTTAAAATTAAAGAGGTGTAAACTTGTACCTGACAACTTTCCAAAACTTTGAGCAAGTGTTTACAATATTGGGGATCAAACCATGATACATTTTAAACAATGCATAACTTGTTTGGTAGTCTTGTGATGAATTCTTAGCTGAAATGACACTGTTAATATAGGTGTGAAATAACTGACCACTATAATAAAATTTTGATGTTTCTTTCGATGTGTTCTGATTGATACAGATATGATTTGAAGTGTGTATTAATAATTTAATGAAGTTGACAATTAAGTGGAATTGCTTCCAGAACAGTCCTTGGTCATTTTTTTTCCATTTTTCTTGCTTGAATCATAGGTCGTCTACTTGTAGGCTCTATGGTTGAAATGTAATTTTGTCTGTTTGAATATATTCTTTCCGAGACCTTTATTCAGTATTTATGGTCTATACATGTTACAAACCCTGCTGTATGTTTTGTTTGTCAGAAATAAAAGCTGTTATAATCCATACTAAAGCTGTATAGACATTGTTTGTTTCTGTACATTAGCCAACTACTGTAAGTCAAGTAGAAATGTGACAGCTACTAACCAATCAGATGGAGGGTAAAAACCAGTGTTGGCTTTCTAAATTTACATATATCTTCTGATGAGTAAAGGGGGAGTTTTTTATCAGCTTTATCTCTGAACAAACATTACCTAGACACAACTTTTAAAACAAAATAAAGCAATGAAATCACGTGAACTGTAAATGTTAACACAGACTAATTAAAAAACCCAGGGGTTTAAGACTGCCACTTTGCTGAGTCCAGAGTTGTATGGACCTGAGTTTACAGGTTGAAATAAAGAAGTCCTCTACGGTGAAATTCACCTTGTGTTAGTGTCTGTATGTCCAGAAGCCATAGCCAACGCTGTCACTTCATTACACTATTAGTAGCAGCTCCTGTTGACAGCAGAATATGATATGTTACACTGAGTACCTAGTAATTGTGATGTAAAAAGGTTTATAAAATGTAGCCCTATTATATATAACATGATGTACATACACAAAATATTACTGCAAGTTGTCAGTGAAGCAATGAAATCTGGTGGAAAGTAATCCCTGCTGCCGGCCATATTTGACTCAGTCAGGAATAGGGGTATGGCATAGCTTTTTGTCAATTTCTCTCCTAATTCAACTTAATTTGTCAAACCAGGACTTTTATTGTTTAGACATACAATTTCTTGCTTTTATATCAAAAATTCATGCAAATCCATCCATAGCGTTTTTCTACAGAGAAGTTAATTATTCAAAGTTTCCGCAAAAAGTTGATGAAAATAGGCCTATAACCCCTGAATTTTGGGGAGAGATTGCTATTTGTACTCTTTTAAAGGAAGAACACTACCAAGCAATTGCAAAATTATTCTGATATGAGTGTTTGGGACACAAAATTTGTTTGCCAGGAATGTGTTTTTATGTCATATGGCTTGGTACAGAGGTATAAACACAAATTGCTGCCATAGGACAAATGAATGTATGTCTTGAGGCGGGTGTTGCAATAGACAATTTTCCGCGATATGCGAGATCTCGCGAGATCTAGTTGTCGCCTTGACAACCAGCAGACGACACACGACACAGCAATCTCCAGGCAGAGTCATCTTATCGCGTATTACCCACAATTCCCGATGTGTTCGATTCGTGTATGCGCGATAAGAAATGAAATTTTCCGCTATTCGTAGTAAAGCGGGAAATTATTGTCTCGTGAATGACGTATGTGTTAAGATTTTCCAAATTGGGGCATTGGTATGCAAGGGACACCAGGTGCCGGTATTGTTTCGATGAGCTTTTTATGTTTGTGTCAAGATAGTAAGCTTCATTCTAGCCGTTCTCTCACTCACTGTCACTGTCGACTGTCCATCAACAGTCAATCGTTCTGTGCTTGCGTCCAGTTCTATTTTCTTGAGCATTATGACACAGCAGCCACCGGGTTTGTCAGTCGAGATGCGAACATTGCAATCTATGGTACAGGGTCAAGTCCAAGACACTGTCGGCAAAAGCAGCGAAAAGCTTTTATCGGACCTGGAGAAGCTTATGACGTCACGCTTACAAGGGCTGAAGAAAGATATTGAAGCCAGTCAGAGGGACTTTTCGCAGTCCCAACTTTCCGCCATAAAAGAACTAAAGTATACTGAAACACCTGTCTTCAAAAGGAAGGGTTGCGAAGTACAGTTTAAGTTCAACCAAAAGCTGTCAGACCATTTGGCCGAGGCGCACACTCAGTTGAGTTCCGTACCAACTCCAACCCAAGAAGTCGAAGCAGCGAAAGAGCATATTGTAAAGGGTATGACTTAAAAAATTTATTATCTCATAGACAAAAGTTAGTAAGAATGGCCGACAAGTCTGACTTGGGTTGGGCTTTGGTCGAAGAGTATGAAACTCACGAGCTCGCCGAGGGTTCCGATGATGAGAAGCGGATTTTTAAAGCAGAAGCTAGAGCAGCAAAGAAGAGAAGAGAGCAGCAAGCTAAAAGACGCAATAAAGTTTTCAACAACGTCCGTTGGAGCCCTTACTCAACTGATATAAAGGTGTTGTTGCGTCTGCATCTGCAGCTACGGCTACTGGTAGTGGAAACCAGAGGAAACCTGGAGCTTGTTTTGCGTGTGGGAAGTTGGGCCATTGGAGAAGTGAATGTCTGGCGTTGCAGAATGCTCGAAGTCAACCCAGTGCAACTGCAGTAGAAAAGATAAGTAAATTTAGTGGTCTATAATAACTCAGTGCAGTGTATATTTATCTCTTCAGGGGCTAGAGGTATAGTTATCATCATCACATGCATTTGTTTTCCCAGCTGTGGATTTAGAAGAATAAAAATACCGCAATTATACGGTGTCGCTCACATTTGATCAGAATAGCGCTGTTCACGGTTACAGGTTTGTTACTAAATATAGCTGTACGCGCGCGACATCGGACATGCAGCTTGAAATGCGGACAAATTTTATCAATGTTGCATGCGTGGCTGTTTTTGCAGCTTGTACTCTGAGTCGTGAATATGTTTTTTAATAGGCCGTGGCTATTGACAGGCGCCTGTCAATAGACAGAATCCGGCTATTGACAGGCGCCTGTCAATAGACAAAAAATGGCTATTGACACGCGGGACGTTTTTCGCCAAAATTCACCACATTTTAACGAAAGAAACTGCCCCATGCTTGTTGGAATGCTTTGCAAAGCATTTTTTCACTGAAATATGGACCAAGTCGCCGCATTTTTGCGTATTGCACAAGTTAACCTTGCACGATGTTGCCTTAACACCGCGCCTGTCAATAGTCAAAATCTGGCTATTGACACGCGGAACTCGTTCGTCAATTTTTACTGGTTTTTAAAGTAATAAACTGGCCCATGCTTCTCGGAATGTTTTACATAGCCTTTTTATGCATGAAATTGTGGAAAAGGCGCAGCAGACTTCAACTTTAGGCCGCAATTTAACGTACACACGTAAACCCGGCATGTACGATGTTA
>LD350045.1:74068-117195 GCA_001465055.1 Ptychodera flava | reverse complement strand
TGTATATTAAAGACAAATGCTCTTGTCGATACATCTCTGCCCTAAAGACCTATTGAAAAAGACCATGATCGTCAGAAAGAATTGGTACGGTTCGACCCCACTTCACATTATATATATATATATATATTTATATATATATATATAATATTATATATATATTGCCGAGTCTACCCAATGTCACATGTTGTTCTCTAGCAACAGTTGGACTTTATGGCTGTAGTCGCAAGGACAATCCTGGAATCCCTTAACGAATAGCTTCTTTGACGTCATTACTTCTACTTCACTCGATCACAAAACAGCTATACAATGCTCGGTAAGTATTCTCAGCCCGCGTTATGGTAAATGTGGAAATACAAGTACATGTAAGACTAAGTGTCGCTTTGAAAAGATCGCCAGATGCAAATAAATTAAATAGGTCTTTAGGGCAGAGATGTATCGACAAGAGCATTTGTCTTTAATATACATGTGACATTAATAGTCGCCCAGAGTTAATAATAAAAGTTAATTTATCTAACAAAGTAAGTTTACAACTCAATCGAACAGATTCCCACTCAGACTTAAACAGTTACAGGGTTCGTCAGCATTTTTCCAAAACTCAGTTGGAGGATTCACCTTGGGTAGTTACCGAAGGTATTCTTTTTTCATGCAATTCTCAATAATC
This sequence comes from Ptychodera flava, assembly GCA_001465055.1. Lineage (NCBI taxonomy): Eukaryota > Metazoa > Hemichordata > Enteropneusta > Ptychoderidae > Ptychodera > Ptychodera flava. Next base: position 116,534 of record LD350045.1, on the reverse strand, counting down.
CCTTTCATTCATGTCTCGTAAGTCCTCGTACTGATCTGCATCTTCGTTGTTATCTTCGTTCATGTTATTACCCTGGTAATAATCACGATCTTTGTTCATATAACTTATTGCACATCTCTTCCAAAGACACACAGAGGCAATGGTGTTTCCAAAGAAAAATATGGAAACAGCGATAGATATTGCGATGAGCCTTAAACTAGTCTTTGAATCATAACTTAGTTGAGAGTCACAATTACGCTTTCCGGTAACATTAGGTGGTTTAGTTGAAATCACATTAAGAGTAGGAATGATATTTCCATCATTTGTCTCGTTCCCGTGTTTCGTAGAATACGATTTATACACCACAAATATGTAGGAATTGGTTCCATTGCCTTTCCTTGTGTCTACGTATATTGGGCCGATGCTACACTGTCGATCAGTAGTAACAGCGAGACCTTTCAGTTTACACAGTAACTTCTTTCCGTTGTCATTTATAGTTAAATTCCATTTAAATTTCCAGAGATAAACCAGTTTAACTATATTGAGTGTTCCGATTCTCAATTCTCCATCCCTTATTCATTCAAAATACAGTGGAGCATTACCTCCTCGCGCCCAACACACAGTTTCGATGACATAACCTTCCGCAAACGACTCGTTCAGACTTCATGAATTACACAGTGGATATTTTCCCCGAGAAGGATACATGACAGTAATCTTGCTGTTGTTGATTGTAAAATTGGTTTCTTTTTACCCGTACGAAATACTTTACACTGAAATTTCCCGCCGATCTCTCTGCTCACATTGCTGATGATCAAGTCGAAGACTCCTGAGCCTCTATCGCCTCCAATTTTCAAATCACAATAGTCAGATTAATCTGAGTGGGTGATTTTATAACCTTGAGAAATCGTTTTTCCACGTCGAAACCACTTTGTTGTCAGATTATCGTTGTGATTATACACAGCACAACCCATTGTCACATTATGTCCCATAACCATATCTTTATATGATGGCTGTCGTCGAAACGAAATATTTAGCTCTTCCTTCAAGAATCCTTTTCTCGAAGTTGATTCGTAGAGACTATTTTTGTAAACTTGACATTCATAAAAGCCTTGCTCAGTGGTTTCGCCATGCATCAACGTAAGTGTTGAACCGACTGTGGAATCGGTACTGTCGATTGATTGACAGATAACGTGTTTTTCGTGACCAACAAAGGCGTAATTGAACTTCCAATGCAAGGAACAACGGTATCACGGAAGTAAATCAGTTACTTGGCAATCGAACTCCACAGACTCACCGTTCGAAATAGTGACATTATAAGGTTGGCCATCAGTAGCAAACGCTTCCACAGCAATGACGCTCTGATGTATCACCAGGATCAAAACAATGCGGCAAAATTCCAAAAGATTTGAAGTATTCATCTTTGCATACAAGTTGCACTGTCTCTATTTTCTAAGTCAACCAGTTAAGTGCTCATTTGACGCAACTGTTCAACTGAAATATACATTAGAATCATGATTAATGCACACAAAAATGTTTACATCAAATAGTTTACTATCTTCTATCATGAGAATGTATCAAATTGCATTTAGTGAAAAGCAGGAAAAGAACTCAAAAGGAAAAGAGAAATGTGCGGCTTATCGAGATAAGTAACTGTTTTAAACATGTTTCTCCGGTTAACATGTTGTCTCGAGACAGAACGAGGAAGAGCAAAACTTTTCATTGCCACATTTATTCCTTTGCCTGTCCCAAATAGTCAAACCTTTCCAATAAGAGAATCAAGACTCACAACCTAAGCAAGAGTCGGTACTCGACATCATCAAGTTAAAACGTATCCTGTGCGATGCACATATAACGCTCACGTTGGGAAGTCTGATTTTCCAAATTGCAATTCAAGATCATTGAATAATCATTCAAAATGAATGTCGAAGAGAGGTATTCGTTTACTAATCTGTTTTCACTAAATTGATTAAAGTAAAACTACTGAAGATTGTCCGTCGACATATGCATTTCAAACAGTGCTGATAATCGAATAAGCTTATATATATTTTTTTTAAATTTCGTTGTTATTCAATCATCCTTCACAAATAAAATAAAAAAGCATGCATCTTTTACAAATGTGTTTTAAACGAGAATGCAACAGTTAAAGACAAGCATTCGATATTGTTCAGTTGCTTCGAATTGTGTTAGAGTCTATATCTGGACTAAAGTCTGTCTTTCATCCTCTGTTCGATATTGAATTGTAACTATATCGATAGTTGCGACGCTGTTCCTCTTAAAATTTTAGCGTGTCAACCAACTCTTAACTCTCTTGACCAATATCAGAAAATGTTAGTGTCCAGATTCCGAGTCTTTGTACGCCACTGCAGCAAACGTTAATTGATCATGCCAGGCTTGTTATAGGAGGCTTGTCATAACGTGTTTAACAAATTTATACGAACTGTACTTATACTTGTAACAGTTACAAATTTTCCATTAATTCCTTTCGAAAGATACTTCAATTTTCCTTTCCTTGTTAGGATCAGTAATTCATCGATGCCCAATCCGGGTGTTTCGAAAAGAAAAGAACGTGTTCGAAATTGATGTCAGGCTGTATTTCTTTCAGTGAATATAATTCCTTGTTCTTACAGTGTTGTCTTCAATGGAAACTCGTTCTGACAAGGTGTTGAACACCATTTACTTTGCTCATATGTCAAACTTTACTAATTTTGATGCTGATTTTCTTGAATATACGTGTTGATATGCCAAGAACACGATTTGAACTAAATTAGGATAATTATATATCGTAGAAACGTTTGTTTAATCAGCAAATTAAAGCTCATCTACTTTTCCTCTTTGCAATTTACTTGTTTTTGTTGGAAATTGTAATATTGGGCACCTAACACTTTTGATAAATTTGAACAATTAAAAAGATCCAATTAATTATCCCTAATTGGTTCCAATCTTGTTCAAGTTAGTTTCTCTTGATTTTTAAAGAGCCATACATGTACTCACACTATAACATTATTATCGTACATGCTATGCCTGTATTGCCATTCTCCTATTGTTTAGACAGTACTGATATGAACCCGTACTTTGAGATGTTAAAATACGAATTATAGTTTCACCGTAACTAAACTACTTACAACGACGAGTACGTGACCTTCGCCGGTATGCGTGACCTCCGTTGGAGCGTTCATATAGAATATATGTAAACTAGCTGAGCGAATATGAATAAGACTTGTGCCACTCCGGAATGTCATTGTGATCATGGTCAAAATTTTGTTTGCAGTCAGTTTACGGGCATTAAACTTACTATATAGGCACAAGAACAGTTGTTACCAGAACCATACAAACAAATTTGTATGTTTTGCCGACACCTGTCATCGTTCGCGGCCGGTCCCATACGGGCGGTGCACTGCAGTGTTTTCAGGTCGCCTACGCTGCTTAAGATTACGGTCCCCGTTTGACAGTGCATCGATATCATGATAGAACCTCTATACGACAAGTTTCCTGTGGACGAGTTTAAGTATCTAGATGGTGAATTACATTGGTTACAGCCATAAATGAACCACAAAAATCCAACTGCACTGAAAATACTATCGACAGACAAGGTGCACATATTATCAGATTTGTACCTGTCAGTTATATTCCCTGAGCTTAAGGTAAAGGGCGACGAATTCGGACGCGCACACGCTTTAGAACGTTTCTGCGCAGATTTAACTCCAGCCTGCCGCAAATGGGTTACTTTGTAGAGCATGTATTTAACATTCCCTGTCATTGTTGAAATTGCGCTTTTACCTAATTTTTTGACCCAGTCTCTTAGAAATGCATGTGACCTATAACCTTGTCATATTTTGACCCCCTAGGAAGCTGGTTTTTATTCAATATGAGCGAAAAATTAACATTTCTCTCCCATTTACATGGTGCACATTACCCATTCACCTGGAGATATTGTAAAAAGTAGCATGGTGACACCCTTTTATTAAAAGTGTAAACTAAATGGTATTATGTCAGGATTTTATTCGCGAAGTTTGGTCAAAATGACACCATTCAAAGCGACAGGAAGAAAGTTCGAAAATTATGTAGTGATATGATTTCGATATCGTCATTTTGTAATCGATAATTATGTTAAAATTTCTTTACAAACATCATGAAAGCTATAAATACGATAGATATGAATCTTAAGTCTTGGTATTTATTAAAATTAACTCATTTGGTAAGCGTTTTATAATTGCTTTCTTTAGTTTAAGTGAATTATATCAGTTTTATTTATTTCTAACGATGCCATTTTAACGTCCGTTACCATGGAAACGAGCGTGGTGACCCCCCTTTTTTATTTCATTTTTGCACTTGCACAACTTCCAAGAATATTTGTGCAAAATTTCAAGAAAATGACACCACAACCTAATTTTGACGTTATTCGTAGTACTTCACCTTAATTGTGTCCGGTGCGGGTTTCGGATACAATCTAAGATACTAGGGAAAGTCAAATTTTCAGTTATTTTCTTCAAAGAAGTTAAGTTCTATTTAGGCAAGCCAGTAACGAAAATATTCGAGCAGACGACATAAATACCTTTGAAATGTTTTATTCGTTCCGCAATAAAATCACGAACGAGTTACGACGTTACAGCATACAGTGTACTCATTTCACGTTTTCCCTAATCCTCTCTCAAATTCCTTTCTAATATGGAAAATTCGGCATATTTGACGTCTGAGGACATGTGCATTCATAGATGATGTCGCAGAGCTGCTTACTCTAACTCTATCATCGGTTCATACTCGATCGAGTTTGAAATCGAACGCTGGCGCGGTGCGAGTATTTTGATCCGATTCTGGCGGTTCTAATAACTTTCGCGTAGGGATCAGGTGTTGTTTCAAAACACGAAAACACACTCAGTGTACACACTCCAGTCTTTGTTTTACGTCCACCATCATTTCAAGCTCGAAATAAATCTTCTTCAAATTGTGAAAACCTGTGTCGACATCTTAATGTTTAAATTGTTGGCTTTAAACGTGTGCCATAAACCCTCCCATGAAGTGGAATGGCCCAACAGCTCGGAATAATATCAAGAAGAGATACGGTTGTCATCACTCCTTAGAAACCGATTTTTTGTGAGTACAGCGAGTAGAAAGCAAGGTCGATGTCAGTTGATATCGTCGCTAATTTCGGAACGTCCGTAGGAAAACAGTCATAACCAAAGCATGGATGTATGAAAAGGGGTTATTACACGAAGTTTGGTCGATACCGTGTCATATTCTCGTGGTGTGTCCCACTTGGACTCGTTGCTGCGCAACTCATCAAAATACGGACACATCACTCGAATACGGTATCGCCCAAACTTCGTGTAATAACCCCTAAATATTCTTTGACCTGAAAATAATAATATAGGACATTTTCTCTTTAACTGACACATGCGAAATAATAAATCAGAATAGGTCTTCCGATTTCCATAATAGGCCACAAATACTGGGTATCCTGACTAGCCTCGTTCTCGATGTCCCATTGTGTTACAGTGTTAACGTTCCCCTAATAAATAATTCTTAGAAACTACTAAAATGTACACGTTTGGTTCCTTTTGCAAGATTACTTTATCGGACTGCCAACTCTCAACTCTCCTTTATAAAAAGACAAGCAGTACACTACTGATAACATACAAATGACACGGCATTATAAAAGCGGCTCAATTTCATTTTCTTTTATGTGTGCTTTATGTAGGTTGAGAGGTTGTTATTTTATGACATCGAGTGCAAGAAAGGCTTTCGCAATTGTCATAAAACCTGTCATTTCGTTTATGTAAGCAAGTTACACAATTTTGTATCTCATCTCAACTGCGTTCACTTCTGATAGGGACTACACTGGTACAGTCAGCGACAGTACTTAATAACGTTACATTGCTGTAAGTATCGTTATCGTCAACCATTATGGAATTATCCACCGTCATTCCATTGGTATTCAATCTTTTGATTTTGACGTATTATGCAACCGTGACTGGAGGACTGCAGTTTGCTACAAACGGACAACCGAGCTATGTCAATCTCCTGGAGGGTGAGACTGCACAGTTTCATTGCCTTTTTACTGGTGTCGAACAAGATAGGTATGTCGTTAAATGGGAAATTGAGTATCACGACAAAAAGAAGGTATTTCTGACAGATGGAGAGCGCACCGATGATATTTACGAACAATATGATATTTTAACATCCAGCACGCTAGAAATGTCTACACTCGCCATAAGGAACGTTTCAACGGCCGAACAAAACCGTTGCAGGTGCCACCTCTCTGGAGGTAATACCGAATTAACGTCAACATGGGGATATCTTTCAGTTCTTTCAAAACCCAAATTTCGACAAATGCCTTCTGACAAAGTTATTGACGCAGGACAAAATGTGACTTTGCTTTGTCATCTAGAGAACATTGACCTGTCTTATTTCAAGGTAAGATGGTTTAGAAACGGTGAATTGGTTTCAAGTAATTATGATACCTTGAATAGCGAGTCTGAGTTTGACGGGAAAATAATATTACGTGGTAACAGAGATTCACGTATGTTTGACTTATTGATAATTGACATCAAACGAAATGGAACCTTCTACTGTGCTGTGTATCTAACTGGTCAAAATAGGGTTGTCCTGAAATCTGACATTGTTAGAATTGCCGTCAGGGACTCTCCGCCACTAGCGACCCAACAAACCTTGGTGTCAGCTGAGCAGGCGAGTACACAAGCGTCTGAGAGGCAACCTTCTGTCTGCACAGAGAAATGCTCTATGAAAATCCTGACAGTTTCCGTAATTGTATCTATCGTCAATATCGTTGCGATTGTCTCAGTTTGTGTCGGGTATAAAGCAATTCGTCATCTAAAAAGGCGAAAAGAATCTAAAAACCTATCGGGGGACCTTGAGAAAAACGGACGCAGAAAAAATGCCGACAGTGGTGAAGGAGAAAGCGCTCATTATCAGGAAATGCTCTACATTAAAAATGAAAAATACGAGAAATTAAATCCGATGATCAAATCTATCAGAGTTGCCGATGAGTCCCCAGTATGTGGGCCCTACGACGATGTTGCTTGAAGCTACATGTTTATTGTCGGCTGTTACCTCAAAGGTGATCGGTTGACATGATAAATTCTGAAAGAAAACCACACCACTAACATCGTGAACATTGTCAGTGTCAGCATGAAGTTATTTGAGAACCATGAAGTATGGACTGCGCCATCAAACACCATGATGCTCCTGGAGCTCTGATCAATGAACAGCTTGTGTAACGCACTTATTTATCGTGTGGAAGTATGGCGCCTTATGCTCTCTCCCATAAATCAGCTGATGACGTGTTGAACTCCCGGCAAATGAAGTATCGTACCTTTGGTAACCTTTGTGGTGACCAGGAGAAATGTGACTATCCTTTGACCGCGGCTTAATCGTCATCTTAGGAAGAAGCTACTATTGATTACATGTTACGCATATGTTACATTTCGTGTTGGCCAGGTTAAAAAGATATGTACGGCTTCTTTAACACTGGCCGAGGCCGAGATAAAACACTGCCAACTTCTGCTTCGAAACTCACGTATGGATCCTGTTATAGTTCCTGTTGCTTGTAAAATTTACACACAACATAATATGTTAATTTAGAAGAATCTAATAAGGCCAAACAATTATACAAATTAAAGTGTTTTCGTTATGACTCTTAGATATAAACAAAACAAGAAAAACAAAGCAAAGAAAAAGGAAAACAGAATTGTGCCGTTTAATACAATATAAGAAATAGTATTTTTATTAATTCCGTGTCTTCCATAGCTTTAAAGATTCATGATTTAACTTCTACAGTCTACAGTTCACTGTAAGTTAGTTACTCCAGTAGGAGATTTAAGAATATAAATGTACATTCAAATCAATTAGAAATGTTAAAATATAATTAACAAGATATGAAAAACAATGATCTGATTTTCCACTTAAAATTAAGCTGTAATGGAAGAATAAGTAATGACAGGGCGTGAAAGTTTATTCCTGAACACATAATAGTGTAGAGTAACATGAAATAGGTACTTCATATCTAAATTCGTTAATAATCCAGTTATATGTTGATCAATATTGTGCTTACTATCACAACGACAATATACACATTGACAGTGTCAAAACTTAATGGAGTCATGGATAAAAACTTTCCTTCGGTAATATTTCGATGATAAAAAACATGCTAAAAGACAGACAAGAAATAAAAACACATGAGCACCAACCTATCAGACTTACTTGTTCTGAAAGATTTTTGCAGAAAAATGTTTATATACATTCGTGTTGCTTATGTGATCGATTGTAACATTAGTAGCCATACTGCCTGGTAAGTTAAATGTACATGACATGATGAAATTTAGCCTTGGTTTCATACTTTCTTCTTTTACTTTTATATGGAGGAATTGCTGATCTGAAAACGTTATGCATTCCAACGTGGAAGTATTTGTGATTTCGTTTTCGTCATGAAGTCAAAGTATACAAAGGTAAAAGCTGTGTTTCCACTGATTACATGTTTTGTGTCGAGAAACAGCTGAAATATACAATAGCTTTGTTTCAACGCCACGCTATTAGGCGAAAACCATGGCATGCCTTTTAATAGCAACCTTTGGTTAACCCACATCGAAGTCACAGTGAAGGAAAAAATGCCATTTGTTTATAGGACCTCTGAGTACAAAAGTGCACTTATAAATATGTGTTCAATGTAGTCACGGTTGTCAATAGCGGTTGACATTCTGTAGAATAATTTTTTCAGCATTTTAAATTCGCTTGCCGAAGGCAACTTCCGTATTATTCTTACAAACATCAACGATCGCAAAGATTCCATATCATGTATTGTTACAGTTGTTACCCACATTCATTTGTTATCAATCGGATGACTTTGCCATATTATGTAACAGGTCAAAATGTAGTTTACTTTTTACCTTTCACCCAACAGAAGAAGAACAAAACCACAAAGTGATAGTCATGATATTAAAGCAGCAATTTCAGAGACCTTTTAACATACGGTTTCCCCATGTAAAGGCAATGATATGATGATTGTATTTAGTGTTTCATTTCCAAATGACCTCTGTGTAAAACATGTATGACAAATACTTCCTTTTATTTTTAAATATCCCAATATAACATGATCATTCTTTCAAGCTTCTGATTTTATCGTGAGTTCGAATCAGATGAAGAATTTACTTAATCATATGAGATGTCATCTCCAAAAAATGTAAAAAAATGTAAAAAGTTCTGTTATTAGGACAAATACCTGAATTTTATAATTACTACTTAGTTTACGCCCATTTTTACAGTAATGATTTTAAGCCTGTGAGTTATGTGATGATCAAAAAATAAATTGCGATTAAAATAGAAAATTTTTCAAAGGATTTTTTTATAATATTTGTAAGACCATGTGAAATACTGCAAAAGTGCATGACAAGCTGGTGGCACAAAGAAATACGCATTTTTTGAAACCATGAGTTGCACAAGAGATGCTCTGTTCCAATAACCGCAACACACCAAATGAGAAAGGCAATATTATCTCGTCTGTTAGATAATCGAACAGGTGTTATGGAAACAACTGTCACTTCCGAAAATGTTTCAATAGTTTTGGCTCTGAAATTCAAATGTTTCTATTTCATACTCTCCAAAAGTATGACGAAATACAAAGCTTTAACCATGCTAACACAGTGTATTTTGTACTACATTCAGTGTTATTGCTGGCAGGTGTGTATCCATCATCATCCAGATTACATGTAACTCTCGATAAAAGTCATTTCTTCTAAAGCGTAAACTTTACCCGACCTGTATTAACTTGTAGTGAAAGTTAGCTACCGATCATCTAGGTTATATATATTTTACGGGGTATATTCATTCCTCCTCTAAAAGACTTTCGAAACGTCTCAAAAATTGATGCATTAGACGGTATTTGACTCAAAAAAGACTAAACGTCATATGCGAACTTTGTTATTATTATGTAGTGTGCCAGAGGATCGTTTACTTTTTACCTTACGCTTAATAGCCATACTGTAAGGGAGGCAATAAGAGGATAATAAACATTGACGCTGTAATTTGAGGTACGATCTAACATGATATCTCTATGATGACTGTACCTTTATTTTATGCTCATAATCACCAGTTGAATAGTTGATTGGATGATGATGATGATGATGATGATCATCATCATCATCATCATCATCATCATCATCATCATGGGCAAGTCACAATTTTCATAACCACTCTCTCTTCTTGAATTCGTCACTGTTCTGAGACTAGCTTGCTTCAATGAAACTATGATCGTCAGAAAGAATTGGTCCGGTTCGACCCCACTTCACATTATATATGTTATTATAGTTCTAGGTGCAGCCGAGTCTGCCCAATGTCACATTTTTTGCTCACGTGTTTACACACGTGAGCATATGTCGCAGCGATGTCTGTCTGTCTGTCTGTTTGTGTGTCCGCGTGTCTGCCTGTCTGTCTGTCTGTCTGTCTGTTTGTCTGTCTGTTGGTCTGATATTTCAAAAACGGCTAGTCAGATCAGAATCAAATCTGGTACATATATTCAGTTAGCAAATGGCAAGAACTGATTAGTTTGTGGTGGGTGTGGCTTGAATACTTATTACTCATTTGCATAATTAATTATTTTAGAAAACACGGATATACATTAAAAACGACTACTCACAATTTGATGAGATTTGCTACAAATGTTGATCACACCAAGATATATCAGCAGTGGGAACCATTAAGGGGTTACATGAAAGAGAGTTCCTAATTTGCATCTTTAATGAACTTTCCTAATTAGGGATATATGTCTGATTGGACTCGATCAAAATTGACCAAACTTGGTATGTAAATTAAAGATACTATTATTTAACATTAGTGAAAGTCATTAAGCGTTTTAACTTTCGCCAATTCCTAATTTGCACATTTGATGAACTTTGCTAATTAGGGATATATATTTGAATTGACTGGACCGACGTTGATGAAACTTGCTACATGTATTTGGAGCTTCTATGATACAACATTTTTTAAAGTCTTTAAGCATTTTTACTTCAGCCAATTTCGAATTTGCATATTTAATGAACTTTCCCAATTAGGGATATATATCTGAATTAACTTGATTGTAGTTGTTGAAACTTGCTATATACACCAAAGATACTGTGATATAACATTATTGAAAGTCAAAAGACATTTTTACTTCAGCAAATTCCGAATTTGCATATTAAATGAATTTTCATAATTAGGGATATTTATCTTAATTGACTTGATCAAAATTGACAAAACTTGCTACATATATTGAAGATACCATGATACAACATTGACAAATATTAAGCATTTTTACTTAAGTCAATTTCTTATTTACATATTTAATGAACTTTGCTCATTAGGGATATACACTGGGATTTACTTGATCAAAGTTGGCAAAACATGCTATGTACATTGATGATTATACCTGGTTAAAACAATATCGAAAGTCATTTCACATTTTCATGTCAGCTAATTTATAATTTGCATATCTAATGAGCTTTCACAGCTTGGCATATATGGCTTGAAGGACTTGGCCAACGGTAATTACACTTGCTATATAAAATGGTGATACAATGACAGCGGTCAAAGAACTTTAATATTTTTATTTCAGCTAATTGCATATTTGTATACTTCATGACCTTTTAGAATTAATCGGCGGTGATTATTGTTCATTATGTTGATCATAATACTTTCAATGAAGTTGCAAACATGTGGCAAAGGTTAAAATTTACACATAACTGCAATATATAATGAAACACGTGAGCATTTTCAGTTCATATCTGGTGTTCTTCAGCAACAGTTTGACTTGATGGCTGTAGTCGAAAGGAAAATCCTGGAATCACGATTACGAATACCTACTTTGACGTCAATACTTCTACTTCTCTCTTTCACTAAACAGTTAATATAATCATCGGTAAGTATTCTCAGCCTGCGTTATGGTAAATGTGGAAATATATGTACATGTAAGACTAGTGTCGCTTTGAAAAGATCGCCAGATGCAAATAACTTAAATAGGTCTTTAGGGCAGAGATGTATCGAGAAGAGCATTTGTCTCCAAGTTATTCATCGCACAGAATTTAGAATAAAAGAGCAATTTATCCGTCTAAGCTAGGAAGTTTGCAATTCAATTTAACAAATTTCCCCTCGGACTTGAACAGTGAGGGCGTTCTTAGAATTCATATTTGAGAGAGAGAGAGAGAAATAGAGTAAGAAATAGCCTTTGCATATCTGAAGTGACGCGGCAGTGAAACTCCTATCCGTCACCAGATAAACAATCCCATGGTACGAACTTTGACATATAATGCAATGTTTTGAAGATGATTTAAATTGAATTTCGGTAGAGGCTGGAACAGAACGTAAAACGGAAACTGACTGGTCTCGTTCTTCAATGATCCAAAATTAGACGAGACTTATTTGATATCACGGAAAATGAAAAATATTTGTAGAGTGCGGTCACGCTAGAACCGGTCCACCAATTTTTCTGATGATGGGGTTTACTAAGCAGATAGTGAAACTATATTTGGTATAACCATCAATCAACCACCTATATCCGACAGCACAAATGAAAATGATCCGCATAAAAAATACATGTATTCATAGCCAGTATTTATATTCCGTACACTTCCACTATATAACTAAACAGGTTTATGTAGGGTGAAAGGTTATTGTTTATGACAACATCGTATTCAATAACGGCTTTCGTTATCTTCATAAAACCTGTCATTTCGTTTATGTAAATAATTTGCACACTATTTTGTATCTCATTCCAAGTGCGTTTACTTGTGATAGGGAATACACTGATATAGTCAGCGACAGTACTTCATAACGTTACATTGCTCCAAATATCGATATCGTCAACCACTATGGGATCATCTACCGTCATTCCATTGGTATTCATTGTTTTGATTCTGACGTGTGATACAACCGTGACTGAAAGAATACAGTTTGCTACAAACGGACAACCGAGCAATATCAATGTCCTGGAGGGCGAGACTGCACAGTTTCATTGCCTTTTTACTGGTTTCGAACAAGATACCGTAGATAGGTATGTCGTAAAATGGGAAATTGAATATCACGACAAAAAGAAGGATTTTCTGACAGATGGAGAGGACACCGATGATATTTACAAAAAATATTACATTTTAACATCCAGCACGCTAGAAAAGTCTACACTCACCATAGGGAACGTTTCAGCAGCTGAACAAAACCGGTTGCAGGTGTCACCTTTCTGGAGGCTATGCCGAATTAACGTCAACATGGGGATATCTTTCAGTTCTTTTACAACCCGAATTTCGACAAATGCCCTCTGACAAAATTATTGATGCAGGACAAAATGTGACTTTGCTTTGTCATCTGGAGAATGTTTACCTGTCATTTTTCCAGCTGAGATGGTTTAGAAACGGTGAATTGGTTTTAAGAAATTATGATACCTTGAACAGGGTCTCTGAGTTTGACGAGGAAATATCTGTACGTGGTGACAGAGATTCGGGTATGTTTGACTTATTGATAATTGATATCAAACGGAATGAAACCTTCTATTGTGATGTGTATCTAACTGGTCAAGATAGAGTTGTCATGAAATCTGACATCGCTAGAATCGCCGTTCTACAATATCCGCTAGTAGCAACCAAACCCACCCTGGTGTCAGCTGAGCAGGCGAGTACACAAGTTTTTGAGGGACAACCTTGTAACCAGACAGAGAATTGCTCCCTGAAAATCTTGACAGTTTCTGTAATTGTATCGATCGTCAATCTCGTTGCTATTGTCACAATCTCTGTCGGGTATAAAGCAATTCGTCATCTAAAAACGTGAAAAGAATCTGAAAACGTATCGGGAGCCCTTGAGGAGAATGCACGCAGAATAAATGCCAATAAACGTGAAGGAGAAAGCGCTCATTATCAGGAAATGCTCTACGTTAAAAATGAAAAATACGAGAAATTAAATCCGATGATCAAATCCATCACAGTTGCCGGTGAGTTCTCAGTATGTGGGCCCTACGACGATGTTGCTTAACGGTACATGTTTATTGTCAGCTGTACCTCAAAGATGATTGTTTGACATGACAATTACTGAAAGAAAACCAGAACACTAACATAATCAGTGCCAGCATGAAGTTATTGGAGAACCAAGGAGTAAGGACTACGACATCAAAGATCATGAGGCTCCTGGAGCTGTGTTTAATGAAAAGCTCGTTTAGCGCACTTATTTAACGTTAGTATGGAGTATTACGCTCTCACCTATCAATTAATGACGTACTGGACTCCAGCCCAATTTAGTGTCGTACGTACCTTTAGTAACCTTCATGGTGATTATAGGAGAAATCCAGTGACATAGCCGATTTAGTGTACACTGAATATTTCCTTGAGCAATGTGACCATCCTTTGACCGCGGCTTAATCGTCATCTTAGGGGAAAGCTACTATTGATGACATATTATGTATATGCTACATTCCGTGTTTGCCAGGTTAAAAAGACCTGTACGGCTTCTTAAACACGGAAGGAGGCCGAGAAAAAAAAAACACTGCCTGCTTCTGCTTCGAAACTAGCTCATGACTCATGTTATAAATTGCTGTTGCTTGTAAAGGTTAGACACAACACAATCTGTTAATTTAGAAGAACCTAATACGGCAAGAGTAAAATCACAATTATACAAATCAGAGCTTGTTTTTAGGATTCTTAGATATAAATAAAACAAGAAAACATATTTTATCAAAGATTAGGGAAAAACAGAAAGGGGCGTCACAAGAAAAACAAATTTGACGTAATATTTGCATGTTCTTTAATACATACAATTGTGAAATAATCGCAATCATACCAATCCATAATCCAATAACACTAGGTCAAAATTTGTAAGACAATAGTTGTAAACATAGACACAAAACAGCACAGAACAGACAGTAAATAGACGGTACAAACAAAGTCAAATTCATGAAAGAAAGATATATGGACCTCTGGCCAAAAGACCAAGAAGTGATGTCAGGTGTTTCGAAAATAGTAAGCGCATCCCGCCCCACATGTGGCACCCGTCATATATCAATCTGTAAGTCAGATAGGTAGTGGTCACTAACTAAGGCCCAATGTCACCGATGCCATCAGTGATCATTTGTCGAAGAGAGATATTGTATTTATCTACCAGCTTGCGATACCTACCAAAAAAGCGTTTGAATGTAGAGACAAGTCTTGCTCTGGTGTAACCTTGATTTAACAGTTTGAAAGAGAGATGGCCATGTCTCTCTACAAAATCACCATATGAACTGCATGCTCTTGCATATCGTATAAGCTGGGAAATGTATACCCCATAAGCAGGTGAGAGTGGAATATTACTGATGAGGTGTGGAAAATTAATTATACTAAAGTTGAAATCATCTCTCTTATGAACAAATTGATGTTTCAAATGAATTGGAACGATTAAACACAATAGCAGAAATGGTATTTTTATTAATTTAGAGTGATCCATAGCTATAAAGGTTAATGACATAATTTCTACAGTCATAAGGTACACTGTAAGTTATTTAGTTACTCCAGTAGGGGAATTAGTGATTTATATGGCACTTTTAAATCAATAAGAGTGGGTTGGAATGTCTGAATGTAATTAACAAGATATAAAACCAATGATTTGATTTTCCATGTAGACGTAAGTTGTAATGGAAGAACAAGTAAAGTCAGGGCTCGAAAGCCCTGACATTATTACATGACAATACCTCCTTGTGTATAGTGCTTAGACTATGGAGGAGGCACTTCATAATAAAAGTTGTTGATAACCTGATATATATATTGTATTCAGTATTGTGATTAATATCACATTAACAGTGTTGACAGTGTCAACACTCAATAGAATGGATAAAACGCTGTATATGTGTAATATTTCAATAGTAAAAATCATGCTAAACGAGACCAGAAGAAAAACACACGAGCGCCAACCCAACATTAACAGACTTACACTTGGTCTGAAAGATTTTTGCAGAAAATTATCGATATAGTCATCGACAATAGCATTTCTATGTAGTCCTTAGTAAGTTAAATGTTGTACATTACATAATGAAATTTAGTGTTACATTATACGTATTTCTTTAGTTTTTTATGAAGAAATGTTACGCATTCCAACATTTAACTATTCGTGACTTTATTTTTGTCATTTTCCTTGAAAAGCCGAAGCCTATACAAAAGTAAAAATTACATTTCTGCTTAGTCCATATTTTGCATCGATGAACAGCTGAAATCTATACACAGCTTTCTTTCAAATATAAAAAAACGTCGCACTATTAGGCGAAAACCATTCCTTTTAATAACTTTTGGTGAGCTTAATTAAAACGACGTCATTGTGAAACAAAGAAATCGAAAAGTGTCATTTTGTTTATAGGAGCACTTTGTACAAAATGTACTTATTGATAGGTTTTCAAATGTCGTCATGGCTGTCAACAGTTGTGGATTTTCACCTCGGTTGACCTTCGTTCAGCATTTTTAAACTCGCTTGCTAAAATTAATATCCGTATTACTCTCACAAATATCAACGAACGCAGATTTACTGTCATGTTTGTTGCTGACGTTCTTCAAATTCATTTGTGATCAAAAAGTTGACTTTGCCATTTTATGCAATATGTCAAAAGGTGGTTTACTTTTAACCTTTCACCTAACAGAAGTCTTAAATAAAACAGTAAAGCGAAAATGATATTAACATAGCATTGTAAGAGGCCTGATCACGCATGATATCCACCATGTAAAGAGTATGATATGAGGAATTTATATTTAGAGTTTCCAAATGACCTTTGTGTAAAAGATGTATTACAAGTACTTTTTCTTTTCGAAATATTCCGATATAATATATTCATTCTGTCTGGCTGCTTATTATTATCATGAGTTCAAATTTGATCGAGAATTTACTTAATTACATGAGATGCCATATCAAAAAGAAATACTAAATTAATACTCACTGTACTTGGCTAAAAAGTGCTGTTATTTGGACTGTTATCTCAATTGAGTAATTTAATGTCGTGCAAACTTATACATCTATAATACCATAACAAAGTTGATAATGCCCTGTAATTCGAAGGAATTTGATCGGAATTAACATAAACGCCGATTACTCTTACATTTTTTATATTTTCGAATATAATTTTTCCTTGTTTGAATATTATCTAATATTATCTGAAATGTCTGAAACGTCACCCGGGCCCAGGGTAGTCCTAAAACGTTTACACACAATTTACGCCTGGTTTCAACTTTTTGTAGCATCTGAAGCTACTCCTCAGATCCGACATAAATCAGACCGGCCCAGCACTATACATATTGTGCGTTCACAGCTGATTTTAAAGCCAGGGCTGACTCGGAGGTGATCTAAACTATATAGAGTAGTGTTTGGAGATGTCTTCAGATATACGCTTTGTTATGACGAAACACTCTTGACGAGTCCGCCTGGTGCTTCAGCCGAAATATCTTCATCTTCATGCAAGATGATTTTCCAGGTTTTCTATGACTTGTTTTTAGCACGGTGATGGGTTGAAATGCATTCTCATTCGTCGTAGTAAATTGTTCTTTTTGAGAGTACAATTGTTATTTAAGTATGTAACATCGGTTTTATAAAGACCTCAGTGATATAATGTTGACTTAATACAGACTAAACGTAATGTGCAAGCTTTGCTATTATTATGTGATGTACCAAAGAGTCATTTACTTTTTAACTTACGTTCACTAGCAGTACTGTAAGTGAGGCAATCTGATGATGAGAAACTTTGCCCTATAGTTGGAGAAGATGATATCAACATGATATCAAAATGTACAAGAGACAATAAGATGACTGTACCTTTAATTTATGCACATAATCACAGCATGATAATGATGATGATGGTGATAATGATGATGATAATGGTAATTTTAATGATCAAGTTACAAGTGACTTGATCGTCATCGTTACTTATTAATTATTAATCAACCAGAATTTAATTTATTAACATTAATATTAGTTATTAATCTATCAGAATTTAGAATAAAACAGCGAAGTATGAAGATTACGTGGTCAAATCACTCTTTCTTCTGGAATTATCAGGTATCTGTTTTAAGGCCATCGTCTGGGCTAATGTCGGTCAAAATGCTCAAAAAATCAAATTTTATTTTTTTCCTTCATTGTCACCCTCGACATGTATACTTTCAAATAAGCTATATCATTCTTCAAAAAATATGAACTAAAATCGAGAAAAATCGCGTTTTTTTCCCACTGACCCCCGGTCAAATTTTATTTAGTCTAATTATATATTCAAAACAGGTAAATCGCTATTTTTGGTTGCCTAAAAACTTTGTTGAGTTATGGCATCATGTATGAAGTAGTGACCATTTGCTTGCTTATTGAAGCAGCTTTTTCAGAGGTAAAAATATGGCGTTGTGGAAATTGTGAGTTTGAGACTAATTGCAGTCTAAAAAAGCCAGATCAATGAGTAATCGGGAAGAAATTTGCAACAAATGATTCTGTTTAATATTTTGTGTAGATATTACTGTAAGGCATATGAAGATTTTCATTCAAGTATAGCAATTAAACCAGAAAACAAACCATATTAGACGTTATGATGTCCATATACATAACAAGTAAAGAATCTCACATGAATTTCATTATCATGCTGATTATAAAATCAATGTTTTTTTCATAATTAACAGTTCATTTTTCACTTAGAAAGCAATTACAACCAGGCTTTTGTAAATAGAATTCTAACTGACAATTTAAACTTGTCCAATACCCTATTTTGAGGTCGTAAACTTTGCATGAAGTATGAGTATCACCTTTATGTTGTAAACATTTCAATCCAATACTCCTAACAATTGTGTTTTGTACTGCATTCGTTTCTTGTGGCAGTAATAACTCTTGAAAGAATGGTTGGAATGCAATGAAAATCAGCCAACATATGTGAAATTAAATACTTTACAAAATGAACCTCAAAAAACAAGGTCATCCAATCTGTCATAGTAGAAACGTGACGGAAAGTTGTGAAATTTATTAATTTTTCAATCTTACCGAGATGACTATGATTTAATTTATATTGACATCTTATACAGTCATAGATTTAGGTTCATATTGTAATACATATACATCTGAATGCTACAGACAAAATTCGTTCAATACATATCTTTGCCAAAAATTTCCTCATATTTTTAACCCTGAAATTGTCGCCATGCCAACCGAATATCCGGTTTTCCCCCTGCACTGCATTTTACCATCTACTGCTGCTGCAAAAGATGACAAACTCTGAAAACAAGGTACTACACGGTTAGTGTTTTAAAATAGCCCAGACAATAGCCTTAAGACTTGTTGGTTTCAATGAAACTATGATCTTCAGAAATAACTAGCCCGGTTCAATACAACGTCATGTAATATGTATTGTTATTGTACATTTCTTGTGGGTGTTGAACTTGCCGGCTGTAAAAGGAAAATCTTGATCCTTTGAATGACGTTTACGAATATCTCTTCTGACGTCAATACTTATGCTCCACACTCTCTTTCACTAAACAGCAATATATTCCTCGTAAAGTATTCTCAACCCCCATTATTGTAGATTTGGAAATACATGAAGGTGTTTTTTAACAGATCGCCAGAAGCAAAATAAATAGGCCTCTAGAGCACATGTAGTGATAAAGCTGTAGTCTCAAATATACATGTGACTGTTATTAATCTACCAGAATTTAGAATAAAATAGCAAAATTAGCTGAGCCAGTAAGTTTACAATTCAACTGAACAGATTCCCCTTCAGACGTAAACAGGTAGAGGGTTTGTCATCATGAGTAAAACGTATCGTAGCCATAACACCAAGATTCATAACCAATATCAACACGATGAGACGGAATGTAAAAGAGTTTGAAGAATTAATTTGGGCGACTTTGTGTGCAAAAAATATAACTGTCCAGGAGTAGAATTGAGTGGCACCATAGTTTTGTTACAGAATACACTCTTCCCAAGATTATCAAATGTCAGTTTATGAAAGCAGGAAAAGAACTCGAAAAATAAATACAGATGGTTAGCAAATCAATGTAAACGTTGACACGATATGCGACTTTGTGTCATGTGCAGGTCTTGTACTTACAGGAAAGCTATTTTTATTTTTTACACCCGTATCTATCGTCGTCGAAGTTACATGTAATTATCGATAAAATCATTTCTCCGGAAGCGTAACATTACGCGATTATAAACTTGTGGTGATAGTTGGTGCAGATCATGTGTCCAAATACTATCATGGATAGTTATATGCAGTTAAATTGTGTTCGATGCAATTTCCGACTTAATCATCTACGCTCGTATATATTTTATGGGGTATAATCATTCTTTCTCCCGAAGACTTTCGAACTGTCTCAAAAATTGATGCATTAGATGATGATGATGATGAAGATGATGATGATGATGAGCAAGTCACAATTTTCATTGCCACCTCTTGAATGCGTCACTGTTTTTAAGACTTTGTGGTTTCGATGAAAGTGTGATCGTCGGGAACAATTAGCTTGGTTTTACACCACTCGTCATACAGTAAATCTTCTTCTATATTTTCACACAGGGAGATAGCAATAGCTTCTTCTGTTGTATAGATTTATCCTAACGCACGCGTCATGCATGTGATCAGGCATTGGATTGCTCATTATCATCAGTGCCATATGAAATGATTTTAGCTCAAACATGAGAGTTTACAGATTTGTCACAGTCTAAGTCCTATATTGCTATTTTCTCCTTACCATTATTATCATCACCAACCCTTGATATTATAATTCTTTTCGTTTAATTTATAAAGCATTCATATCAAAATTAAAATGCATGATCTTATATTATTGTAAACGTACATTACTCAATCTGACAACGAACAGCTTCAGTGTAACATCGCACATAGGCTGGACTGGTATGAACTGCAGTCCTAATGACAGCGTTCTCATCTCTTTTATAAAAACTTGCCAAATATAGCGCCCACTTCAAATTTTCTTATATCTATATTAGAGTAAACAATTAGCATGTTTTAAGTGAAGGTTTTGTCATGTGTATCCAAGTAGTTTTGATCGCTGGATGATTTGAAAAATTATTGGAGAGAATAATTTTTCAAATGACATTTTAATACGAAAAACGGAATAAATTGCCTACTTACAAAACTTAACAATTCTTGAAAAAATGTACTATTACTTTTCCTGAGTTACAGGACTTAGTTCCCATAGTCTGGCTCTTATATTTCATTCCATTGCATACAAAGTCCAAACTCTCTGCATGTTCTAACCTTAGTGTCATGTAGCGTAGATAGGCCACTATTTTATGTATCACTGATGTAAAAGATCTTTGCATTCCACTGAAGACAAGGTTGACTAATGCAGGGATTGTTAAAGGAGGATTGTCATCCAATCTTTAACCCACTGATGAACTGTACTTGTACGCGTTACAAATCCCATTGTCGTTTCGTTGTTGGGATCAGGTCTTTATCGATCTCCAAACCGGATGTTGAGAAAAGAAAATAATGTATTCGTAATAGATGAATGGCTATACTTATTAAAGTGAATATAATTCCGTGTTCTACAGTGTTGTCTTAAATGGAAACTAATTCAGACAAGGTGTTGAACACGTTTTACTTTTGCTCATATGCCAAATTTTACTTATTTGTGATGTTCAATTTCTTGAAAATTCGTGTTGATATGCTAAGTCATGTTGTTTCTCTGTATTTTTAAAGAGACGTACATGTAATTGCAACATAACACGAAATAATCTTTAACCTGAAAATAATCGTAATAATGTAAATTTTCTCTTTGACTGACGCATGCGAAATAAGACTTCCGATTTTCTCAACCTGCCACAGACATCGGGTAATCTGACAGTGTTTTGCCGCGTTCTTGTTGATCCATTGTGTTACATTTGTTAACTTTTCTCAACTAAATCATTCTTTGCAGCTGATAAAGTGTACACCCCCGGTTCCTTTCGAATACAAAGATCACTTCGTCGGACTGGCAACTGTCAACTCCTGTTTTTTATAATACAAGCGGTACACTGCTGATAACATACAAATTACCTGACATTTTAATAGCGACTCGTATAATTTGATTTTATTTTTTATGAGTGGTTTATGTAGGTTGACAGGTTATTGTTTATGGCAGCATCGTATTCAATAATGGCTTCCGTTGTTTTCATAAAACCTGTCATTTCGTTTATATAAACAATTTGCACATTATTTTGTATCTCATCCCAATTGCGTTTACATGTGATAGGGATTACACTGTGACAGTACTTCATAACAATACATTGCTGCAAAAATCGTTCTCGTCAACTACTATGGGATTATCTACCGTCATTCCATCGGTATTCATTCTTTTGATTCTGACGTATGATGCAATCGTGACTGCAAGACTACAATTTGCTATATACGGACAACCGAGCAATATCCATGTATGGGAGGCTGAAACTGCAAAGTTTCATTGCCTCGTTACTGGTTTCGAACCAAATGCAAAAGACAGGTGCATTGTAATATTGGAAATCGACTATCATGACAGAAGGAAGGATTTTCTGGTGGATGGAGAGGGCGCCGATTATATTCAAGAAAAATATGACATTTTAACATTCAGTAGGCTAGAAAAGTCTATACTCACCAAAAGGAACGTTTCAACAGCTGAAAAAAACGGTTGCAGATGTCTCCTCTCTGGAGGTAATACTGAATTAACGTCAACATGGGATATCTTTCAGTTCTTTCGAAACTCAAATTTCTTGGCAGCTAATACAATGTACACCCGTGGTTCCGTTTGCATTGAATGATTTTATGTCATCACACTGTCTCCCCTCCGTTATAATATGAGAAGCGCTACACAGATGACATCATAACAATTGACCTTCCATTGTAATAGTGACTTGTGGATATGATTACATGTCTTTTATGAGAGGTTTCTGTAGGTTGAAAATTTCTTTTTATGGTATTGTGTCTAGTAATTGCTTTCGTAGTCTTCATATAACCTGTCATTTCGTTTATGTATACGCCACTTGCACCATTTTGTATCTCATCCTAACTGGGTTCACTTGTGATTTGGACTACACTGGTACAGTCAGGGACAGTACATTGACTTCACGTTTAAGTTAATAACGTTATTGTCAACCATCATGGTATCATCTAAGGTCATCCCATCGGTATTCATTCTTCTGATTATCACGTATTATACAGCCATGACTGAAGGACTTCAGTTTGCTACAAACGGACATCCTAGCAATGTCAATGTCCTAGAGGGTGAAACTGCAACGTTTCATTGCCTTTTTACTGGATTGGAACCAAAATCTATACACAGTTATGTCGTACATTGGGAAATAGAGTATCACGACAAAAAGAAGGATATTCTGACAGATGGAGTGAGCACCGATGAGAGCAAAGACAAATATTCCATTTCAACATCTAGCACGCTAGAAAAGTCTACACTCACCATAAGGAACGTTTCAGCAGCTGAACAAAAGCGTTGCAGGTGCCACCTCTCTGGAGGTAATACCGAATTAACGTCAACATGGGCATATCTCTCAGTTCTTCTAAAACCCGAATTTCAACGAATGCCCTCTGACAAAATTATTGACGAAGGACAAAATATGACTTTGCCTTGTCATCTAGAGAATGTCGATCTGTCGTATTTCGAGGTTAGATGGTTTAGAAACGGTGAATTGGTTTCAAGAAATTATGATGCCTTTCACAGGGAAATAAGAGTACGTAGTGACATAGATTCCGGTATGTTTGACTTATTGATTATTGATATCAAACGAAATGGATCCTACTACTGTGATGTGTATGTAACTGGTCAAAATAGAGTTGTCCTGACGTCTGACATCGCTGTAATCGCCGTCCAACACTCTCCGCCAGCACTAGCCCAACCTACCTTAACCTTGGTGTCAGCCGAGCAGGCGAGTACACAAGTTTTTGAGGGACAACCTTCTGACCATACGGAAAAATACTTAGTGAAAATAATGAAGGTCTCAGTAATTGTATCGATCGTCAATCTCGTTGCAACTGTCACAATGTGTGGCGGGTATATAGCAATGCGTCATCTAAAAAGACGAAAAGAATCGGGAGACCGTGAGGAAAATGGGGGCAGAATAAATGCCAATACTTGGGAAGGAGAAAGCGCACATTACCAGGAAATGCTCTACGACGATGTTGTTTAAAGGTACATATTTATTGTCAGCTGTACCTCAAAGACGATTGATTGATTGACATGACAAATTCTGAAAGAAAACCACAGCACCGCATAATGAACATGATCAGTGTCAGCAAGTTATTTGAGAACCAGGCTAAGGCTTCAAAGACCACTGGGCTCCTGGTTCTTGTTTAATGTGAATTAGCACATGTAACGCACTTATGTAACATGTGAAGTATAAATCAGCTGATGACGTACTGAACCCCGGAAAAATGAACTATCGTAGCTTTGGTAACCTTTATGGTGACCAAGAGAAATGCAGTAACCTAGCGGATTAGGTTTACATTCAAGGTGTCATTGACTTTCTGGAGAAATGTAGCCATCATTTGACTGCGGTTTAATCGTCATCCCAGGAAGAGCTACTATCGATGACGTGTTACGTATAAGCTAGGTTTACATGACCTGTACAGCTACTTTTACACGGAGCGGGGCCGATTTAATTCACAGTCTACTTCTGTTTCGAAAGTCGTGTATGGCCCCGGTTACAATAGCTGTCGCTTGGGACACAACACAAAATGTCAGTTTAGAAGAACCTGATACCGCCAAACCAACAAAAGTAAAATAACAATACATTATACAAAATAGAATCTTTTTGTTAACTCTTAGATATAAATATTTGCCGTATTATCCAATGTGTCGAAAGATAGTTTACTTTTTCCCTTTCATCCAACAGGAGAAGTCTGTCAAGGTAGAGTGCGCCTTAAGGACAGATATTTGGACTCTAAAAGTTTGTCAATTCTTTTCTGATCTACAACTTGTGGGGGTTCATTTTGAAGCCCTTTGCGTAAGAAAAACGTTTTTCCTTTTAAAGTAGTTTTTCCTCGAAATTTTGTTCTTCTATTGAGGTAACAAAGGGATGGCGTCCATTTTAAATTTCCAATGTCGGTAAATCTCTGTTAACTTGTTTCGCTATAAACAAAATTTGCACGCTGATCCCAAATTTTTATTCTTGCTTTCGGAAAGTAAATGGTTCAAAGATTCATTAAAATTTGAGCGAAAGTTTACGTCTTTTACTTTCAAATCGCATAATACCTTAAAAGATCAGGGTTGAGCACAAATCATTTACAAACATATTGCATGTCAATCATAAGACCTGTGATACAGTATGCATGTCCCTTACGGTATAATGGCGTCATATCAGACCACACCACCCTTCTTGAATCAGTTAAAAAGAGATCATTTCGAAGCCATACCAAGAATATATTACTTCTAAATGCAACACATCACTATCAGAGAAGAGAGAAGCTATGTCATTCTTTCTTTCATAAAATTTGTATTAATACTGACAAGTTGAACTAATTAATCAACCCATTCTCCACCAGAAAGGCTGGTCACTCCAAACAATGTGTTACTCCTAGGTGTCGTACACAAAGGTTCAAGAATAGTTTCATCCTCTACGTTCTTTACAATTATCATAGATAGCTTTATTTTTATTATTTTTTGCGCTTTTAGAACCATTTTTTATGATTTTGAACAGCAATTTTAATATGCATCTTTTAATTCGTGTAATTTTTAGTTGTAAGAATTCAACCTGGCTGTAATTGTATGGAATCTGGTTGCAAAACTTTAATAAATATATAAATAAATAATAAGTGATAATTGTGATATTTGCGTATAAGTGTCAGAGGCCTGAACACGCACGATTCCCGCATGACCTATGTGTAAAAGATGTATAACAAATACTTTCTTTTCTTTTCGAAATATCTCAATATAATATAGTCATTCTCTCTGGCTGCTTATTTTTTATTGTAAGTTCCAATTAGTTCGAGATTTTACTCAATTATATGAGATGTCATATCAAAAATATATTAAATTATTACTTACTTTATTTGGCTAAAAAGTGCTCTTATTTTGACTAATAACTTGAATTGAAAAATAAAACTTAATTTCAACCAATATTACAGGAACGATTCTAAGCTTGTGAGTTAATTGATGATGAAATACTAAATTGCGATTAAAACGTAGAAAAAAGGCTCGAAGGAATCTTTTATAATATTTTTCAAACCATATGAAAATACTGCAAAATTGCAAGACAAGTTAATGTCACAAAGAAGCGCCCATTTCTTCAAACGATTGTACAAGATAAGTTCTGGTCCCATAGCTGCCACAACACCGAATGTAAAGTACAATTTTATGTCGTACAGTAGATATGGAACAGGTGCTTAGGAAACAATAGTAAATGTCACTACGGAAAATGCTTCATTAATGTTACAGTGTAAAACAAATGTTTCGGTATCATGCTCTCCGAAATACAACCTTAAAACATCAACCACGCCAACAAGTGCACTGTGTATTTACGCAGTTTATCTTTAGCAGATGAGTTATAGACCGGACAATAAACACTCTCTTGTCAGCAATATAACATGGAACATTACAGACAAATAGGTTGATTTGGCTTGTTGAGCACGACGGACACTTAGAAACACTGCTTTTTTGGATAACCGAGCTACAGGAAAATACATTATTAGTATATGATGCTGTACAGTTATACTTAACTAAGAAAATGACTTATCCTCAGGCGGTTGAAACTAGAATATCTCGTCAGCTGCAAAACATAATGTATCCAATATGTAACAGTATATACAATGTGGTAAGTTGTTACGAAGTACCGGGTGAACCACAAGCAAATAAAATATGCAACATTATTTACAATGATTGTTATGGCAAATGATAAAAAGGCAGAATGAAAAGGGTAACATTATCAGGGAAAACGCTGTATGTCCTAAGAATGAATTCAGTATCTGGGACGTCTCCAATACAGTGACATACACACTATAATATTGAGGAATCGTTTAAGAACACACGCTCTTTACATGTAAAAGAGTTTATATATGCAATAGAGAATAAAAAATGTTTTGTGTTTTATGAAATAGGTGATTTAACAGCGTGAAAACGTACACATTGATATTTCAACCAAGTCACTAACGTAATTCGAAGGAACTTGATCGGAATTATTAAAAAAGCGGCATTATCTTTACCGTTTGCCAGTTACTCTTATATTTTTATATATTTGCGAATTCCCTTGCATTCATGGTGTCTGAAATGTCTCCTCTACGAATGAATTGACTCATGAAGTATAGCCATATATTGGTTACGGGATTAAGTTCAATTTAATTTTTCAGTAAGTGCTCACTTCAAGTATTTAGCTTTAAAACTTGAACAGGAAATGAAAATGTGTGACACAGAAGTTCAAGTGCATGTCAGCAAAAATAACCGATGTGGGAAAGACACCGGACTTAAAACTTCCAGAATAAAGGATATGCGTTCAGTATGCATCTGTAATACGATGACAAAGCGTGTGCAAGGTTCACATTTAGGACTAGGGTCGCTTCTGGACCTGGCACGAGATTCATATAAAAAATTGGTCCGCCTTCACACTTCATCGGAATCTCCCATCTTTTGGTCACTTATATACTTTGCTCAAGGCCAAATATTATTCTCAAGGCCGTTCAGTTTTATAAATATCTCAATGATTCGATGTTTTGAGTTTAGCCTCATTCCAGTGTCTCGCCGTCACTGTTTTAAGAACCATCGTTACGTTAGCTTATTACCAGGCTTTTCTTCGCCCTTTTCTCGTACCTCTTCTGTCGGATCCGTGTGTGAGCGTTTACTCTTCGGATTATCATCGGTTCGCATTGATTTTCTTCATCAATTGAAGCTTCAATCGTTTATTATTCCATGTCGATTTTCCTCTAGTCCAACTAGAGAACAGCAATACCCATGACAACTGCTATCAATATAGCAGCCAGTAAAATGGTAGCATATACTATACGACTGCCGAGATTGTCAGCTGGTGGTAACGACATTAGGCTTCCTTTGGCAACAGAATACGGTGCAGAAGATTCTGCTGTTGGTATATAGATATCCATCTGTTGAAACAAAAGTTCCCACTGTATTCGATTGCACTTTAAAAAGACCAATAATACATTGTCGATCATTCACAATAGTGAACAATTTCATGATGCACGATATGGCACAGTAGTTTCCATCAAATTCATCTCATTTTCCCAACATATAGATCGTCAAATTCTTCAAGATTACCGTTGTTTCTCGTTCAACCTTTCATCTACTCGAAATACACCG
This sequence comes from Ptychodera flava, assembly GCA_001465055.1. NCBI lineage: Eukaryota > Metazoa > Hemichordata > Enteropneusta > Ptychoderidae > Ptychodera > Ptychodera flava. The sequence continues at coordinate 88,323 of LD350045.1, read as the reverse complement.
GGCGTCGCCAACTTGTGCCTAACATGTTGCCTCAATTACATCGCCTTCCACATACACATCGTTGATATTTGATAAAGTTTGTGTGAGATGTATGAAAGTGTGTGTACTAGCTTGGGTGCTTCACGAACTCTACGGCGATCGAGTGGCGAGGAAGCAGTCAGAATTGCAACATCCTTAGCTCGGTTATTGAACCAATCTTTTTTGAGATTTGGGATTAAGCCGGGCGGTTCTGTTTGCGGCCTCTGCTGCTAGGTGATTGGGTACCATGCGTTGTGGGTTCGAGCCCGATTGAAAAACCATCGTATTCTATAACCTGGGTTGATAGTTCTGCTGGTGGACAGAATTGTCCCCGAGGCTGTCTTCCGCCAAGTAAAAGCGATGTATTCATTGCTTCGCTTCGATAAAGTTTGTGTGAGATGTATGAAAGTGTGTGTACTAGCGTGAGTGCTTCACGAACTCTAGGGCAGGTGGAGAGGAAGCAGTCAGAATTGCAACATCCTTAGCTCGGTTATTGAACCAATCTTTATTGAAATTTGGGATTTAGCCGGGCGGTTTTGTTTGCGGCCTCTGCTGCTAGGTAAATGGGTACCGTGCGTTGTGGGTTCGAGCCCGATTACAACCCATCGTATTTGACGAATTGCACTACGGATATAACATTTGAGGCGGGTATCGGATCATTATCCTGGAAGTATGTGACTAAAATAAATTTGCTATAACCCTTTGCAAACACTTTGTACTGAAATTAACCGCTTATTTCCCTAGTTACAATGTGTATGTGTTGCAGCAACAGTTTATTTTGATGGCTGTCGTCGAAATGAGGGTCTTGAAATTACTCTTACGAATGCTTGTTTTGACTTCAATACGGGATTATAATTTACGTACCAAGTACATCTGTAAAATCCTTGGTCAGTGTTGTCGGTACTTGTTACGGTAAAAAAGGACATGGCGGGTGGTTCTAATAGGTTACCTGATTCTGAAATAAAATGGTTTACGATGTTTCGACGAACCTCGTAAGATCAAACAGATAAAATACTTGTTTTCACGAAGTAGACCAGTGACGCGGCAATCAACGTAAACAGAGTCTCTCTCTAACATTAGAAGATTGGCCATCGCTGGTAAAACGCACCGCTGCCATATCACAAGGATTTACCACCCGTTGCAAAACAATCAGACAAAATATGAAGGTATCTGTGAAGAACTCATTTTGGGACTTTGTGTGAAAATGAGAAAGCATCTCAGTAAGCGCAGCAATGAGACTGCCTGAGAGCTTAAATACAATGATTCCAAAGATGTAACAAATGTCAGTTTATGAAAGCAAGAAAAAGTACTCAAAAACAAAAAGAAATGACCAGCTAATAATGGAAACTTTGATCGGATATGGAACTTTGTCGTCATGTTCAGGTGCAGTACTCACAGGAAGGCTATTTTATTATATACACCCGTTAAGTCTCAATAAAATCACATGTAAGTCTCGATAAAATAATTTCTTCGAAAACATAATACATTACCTGACCATTTACTTGTAGTGAAAGTTGGCTACAGATCACAAATCCAAATACTATCATGTATATTGATATGCAGTTAAATTGTGTTCGATGCAGTTTCCGACTTTTAATCATCTACGATCATACAATCTACGATCATACATATTATACAGGGTATATTCATTCCTCCTCACAAAGACTTTCGAAATGTCTCAAAAAGTGATGGATTAGATGATGACGATGATGATGATGATGATGACGATGATAATGATGATGATGATGATGATGATGATTATCAAGTCACAATTTTCATGTCCCCTGCTTGAATTCGTAATTTTTAAGGACTTTTTGTTATCGTCAGAAATAAATAACCCGGTTTTTCACCACTCGTCATACAGTAAATCTTGTTCTATACTTTCACACTGGAAGATAGCGATAGCGTCTTCTGTGCTAAGGATTTATCCTAAAGTACGCGTCATGCATGCGATCAGGCGCTGGATTATCATCAGTGTCATATGAAATGATTTTTGGCTTGAACATTACAGTTTACAGATTTTTCACAGTCTAAGTCCGATAGTGCTACTTATATTAGAATAAACAATAAGTATGTATTAAGTGGAGGTTTTGTCAAGTGCATTCAAATAGATTGCTGCTCGATTTAAAAAAACTGTCGGAGGACAATACTTTTTTCGAATGACGTTTTAATACGGAAAACGACATTCTATACATTCAAAAATTGACAATTTTTACATTGTGTACAAGTAACTTTTTCTAAGATACAGGGTTTTGTTCCTATAGTCTGGCTCTAATATTGTATTCTATGGCATACAAAGTCTAAGGTCTCTGCTTGTTCTAATTCTAGTGTCATGTAGCGTATTGTTGATCCACAATATTTTACTGGCTACTTTAAGTATCACTAATGTAAGAGGATCAATAACGCCAGAAAATGATCGTACCACGGTTTGCATGGCAGATTACCTTTGCCAGATTTTTGTATATGCTATGATATCGCATGCATTTAATGCGGCGCTCAAGCTGGAAAGCATGATTTTTCAAATTTATATTCAAGATTATTGTATAATCATTCAAAATGAATGTCAACGAAAGTTCGCCGTATACGAACCTGTTTTCATGACATCAATTAAGTAAAACTACTGAAGATAATCCTTCCACATATTGTTTACATTTCATTGAGTGCTGACAATCGACAAACTGTACTTCTACCTGTTACAAATTTCATTGTCCTTTCGTTCTTGGGATCAGTGATTCATCGATACCCAAACCCGATGTTGCGGAAGGAAAAGAACGTATTTGTAATAGATGAAGGGCTGTACTTATTTAAGTGAATATAATTCCGTGTTCTACAGTGCTGTCTTCAATGGAAACCCGTTCTCACAAGGTGTGTATAGTTTCTTTTGCTCACATGCCAAACTTCACTACTTTGTGAAGTTCATTTTCCTGAAAATTCGTGTTGATATACCGTGTCATGTTGTTTCTTTTGATTTTCAAGAGACGTACATGTCATTGCAAAGTAACATGAAATAATCTTTGACCTGAAAATAATAATAATGGGCATTTTCTCTTTGACTGACACATGCAAAATAATATAGATAAAAAAGGTCTTCCGATTTTCTGAGTCGGCCACAGACATTGGGTAATCTGACAGTGTTTGCCGAGCTCTTGTTGACCCATTGTGTTACATTGTTAACTTTTACCCAATAAATCATACTTAGCAGCTAATAAAAAGTATACCCCTGGTTCCTTTTGAATACAAAGATTACTTGGTCGGACTGCAAACTGTCAACTTCTGTTTATTATAAAACAAGCGATACACTGCTGATAACATACAAATTACCTGACATTTTAATAGCGACTCGTAGAATTTGATTTTATTTTTTATGAGAGGTTTATGTAGGTTGACAGATTATTGTTTATGGCAGCATTGTATCCAATAATGGCTTCCGTTATCTTCATAAAACCTGTCATTTCGTTTATATAAATAATTTGCACACTATTTTGTATCATTCAAACTGCATTTACTTGTGATAGGGATTGCACTGATACAGTCAGCGACAGTACTTCATAACGTTACATTGCTGCAAATATCGTTATTGTCAACTACTTTTGGATCATCTACCGTCATTCCATCGGTATTCATTCTTTTGATTCTGACGTATGTTTCAATGGTGACTAAAAGACTGCAGTATGCTACAAACGGACAGCTGAGCAATATCAATGTTCTGGAGGGTAAAACTGCAAAGTTTCATTGCCTTTTTACTGGTTTCGAACAGATGCAAAAGATAGGTACATTGTAATATTGGAAATAAACTATCATGACAGAAGGAAGGGTTTTCTGGTGGATCGAGAGGGCGCCAACCATATTCAAGAAAAATATGATATTTTAACATCCAGTAGGCTAGAAAAGTCTACACTCACCATAAGGAACGTTTCAACAGCTGAACAAAACGGTTGCAGATGTCACCTCTCTGGAGGTAATAATGAATTAACGTCAACATAGGGATATCTTTCATTTCTTTCGAAACTCAAATTTCTTGGCAGCTAATACAGTGTACACCCCTGGTTCCTTTTGCATTGAATGATTATATGTTATCACACTGTCTCCTCTCCATTATAATATGACAAGCGCTACACAGATGACATCATAACAATTGACCTTCCATTGTAATAGTGACTTGTTGATATGATTACATGTCTTTTATGAGAAGTTTCTGTAGGTTGAAAATTTCTTTTTATGGTATTGTGTCTAGTAATTGCTTTCGTAATCTTCATATAACCTGTCATTTCGTTCATGTATACGCCACTTGCACCATTTTGTATCTCATCCTAACTGGGTTCACTTGTGATTGGGACTACACTGGTACAGTCAGGGACAGTACATTGACTTCACGTTTAAGTTAATAACGTTATTGTCAACCATCATGGTATCATCTAAGGTCATCCCATCGGTAATCATTCTTCTGATTATCACGTATTATACAGCCATGACTGAAGGACTACAGTTTGCTACAAACGGACGACCGGGCAATGTCAATGTCCTAGAGGGTGAAACTGCAACGTTTCATTGCCTTTTTACTGGATTGGAACCAAAATCTATACACAGTTATGTCGTACATTGGGAAATAGAGTATCACGACAAAAAGAAGGATATTCTGACAGATGGAGTGAGCACCGATGAGATCAAAGACAAATATTCCATTTCAACATCTAGCACGCTAGAAAAGTCTACACTCACCATAAGGAACGTTTCAGCAGCTGAACAAAAGCGTTGCAGGTGTCACCTCTCCGGAGGTAATACCGAATTAACGTCAATATGGGGATATCTTTCAGTTCTTTTAAAACCCGAATTTCGACGAATGCCTTCTGACAACATTATTGACGAAGGACAAAATATGACTTTGCCTTGTCATGTAGAGAATGTTGACCTGTTGTATTTCCAGGTGAGATGGTTTAGAAACGGTGAATTGGTTTCAAGAAATTATGATACCATGAACAGGGTCTCCCAGTTTGACGGGGAAATAACAGTAGGTGGTGACAGAGATTCCGGTATGTTTGACTTATTGATTATTGATATGAAACGAAATGGAACCTTCTACTGTGATGTGTATCTAACTGGCCAAAATAGAGTTGTCCTGCCATCTGACATCGCTAGAATTGCCGTCAAACACTCTCCGCCAGTAACAACCCAACTCACCTTGGTGTCAGCTGAGCAGGCGAGTACACAAGCGTCTGAGGGACCTTGTTCGGACTGCACAGAGAAATGCACCGTAAAAATCCTGACAATTTCAGTCATTGCATCTATCGCCAATCTCGTTGCCACTGTCACAGTCTTTGTCGGATATAAAGCAATTTGTCATTTTAAAAGGCAAAAGGAATTTAAAAACCTTGAGCCAAATGGACGCAGAATAAATGCCGATACTTTTGAAGGCGAAAGCGCACGTTACCAGGAAATGCTTTTCATTCAAAATGGAATATAACAGAAATTAAATCCTATGACCAAATCGATCGAAGTTGACGACGGGTCCCCAATATATAAGCCCTACGACAATGTTGCTTAAAGGTACATGTTTATGGTCAGCTGTACCTCAAAGATTATTGATTGACATGACAAATTCTTAAAGAAAACCATACTACTAACACCATGAACATAATCAGTATTAGCATGAAGTCATTTGAGAACAAGGAACTAAGGACTGCGGCATCAAAGATGACGAGTCCGCTCCTGGTAACCTGGTGCTTTGTTTAAAGAGCAGCTCGTGTAACGCACTTATTTAAGGTGTTGAAGTATGGCGCAATACACTTTCTCGTATAAATCAGCTTATGAGGTACAGAACTCCAGCCCATTGAAGTATCGTTTCTTTAGTAACCTTTATTTGGCAATAGGAGAAATCCAGTAATGTAGCCGACTTAGTTTACACCGAAGGTGACTTTCTGGAGAAATGTGGCTATCCTTTGACCGCGGCTTAGTTGTCATCATAGGAAGAAGCTACTATCGATGACATACATTTCGTGTTGGCCAGGTTAAAAAAGATCTGCATGGCTTCTTTTACACGGGTTGAGACCGATATAACACACTGCCTACTTCTGCTTCGAAACTTGCATATTGCTCCTGTTATAATTGCTGTTGCCTATAAAGCTTAGACACGACAAAATATGTTAATTTAGAAGAACCTAACACGGCCAAACCTGCAAGAGTAAAATCACTATTATAAAATTAGAGTGTTCTTGTTATGACTCGATATGATTTTGAAGTAAGATTACTTCAATAAAGTTGTGACTTAGGAACAAAGTGGCAATTAAAATGGATTAGTTCCGTTTAATATAATATCAGAAATATTAGTTTTTGAGAGAGAGAGAGAGAGAGAGAGAGAGAGAGAGAGAGAGAGAGAGAGAGAGAGAGAGAGAGTCATCCATACCTATGAAGATTAATGATATAATTTCTACAGTCATAGGGTACACTGAAAGTTATTTAGTTATTCCAGTAGGGGATTTCGTAATTTATACGCATTTTTAATTCAAGTCAGAATTTCGAAATGTAATTAACAAGATATGAATAACAATGATCTGATTTTCCACTTAGAAATAAGCTATAATGGAAGAACTAGTAATATAAGGGGTGAAAAATTTCTACTGGATACCTCACAGTCTACATGAAATAGACACTTCATATTTAAAGTTGTTGATAACATGTTATATGTATTTTATTCAGTATTGTAATTAATATCACATTGACAACACGTGTGTTGATAATGTCAAAACTTAATTGAGTGGATAAACGTTTGTGTAATATTTCAATAATATAAAAATGCTAAAAAGCAGACTAGTAAAAAAACACACTAGCGCCAACCTGTCAGACTCACACTGGCTTTGAAAGATTTTTGCAAAATATAATAATGTGTAGTCCCTACTGCCTAGTAAGTTAAATGACATGATGAAATTTAGTCATACTTTCACACGTATGTTTTGGTTGACCTGAAAATGTTTTGGATTGAACACGATTGGAACTAAATTGGGATAATTGGATTGGCGCAATTTCTCAAAAATTTTAGAAATTTGTCAAATTTACACCATATTTGCTTACCATCTTTAAAATTTTATTCAAAATTTACGATGCTGTTGAAATGTTATGAGTAAGAATCAGTGGATGACAGTATCTAATGCAATATTGTTCAAAACATTTGAACAATATTCATATTTGAATGAAAATATGCAAGCTTGTCTGGAGTTTCTTCATTACTGAAACACTAGTAATAATCTCAGTTTGTCACTTTTCCTCGAACAAAATGAAGCTTTTCGATCGATTTAGAGTTAAGTCAGTCAGGGTCATTTAAAATGTGCCCTGGCTCAATTTAATGTTTTTGAAGCCTTAAATTCACGAAAAAGTCAGGGGCATTTCAAAAGTGCCCTGACTCAAAAGTCGTCAATTAGGGAAATTTTAAGCAATTGTCTCGATTCTTAAGAACATTTTCACAAAAATGAACTTTTTTTCATAAAAATGAATCCAATGAAAGGGTTATGCAAAAATCGTTGTATTTTCGTTGTTTTGTTCGATGAGAAAAATATTCCACATTTTACACCATTTTATCATTTTGTAAAATTTCAGCTGTAAAAATTTGGATTTCGTTACATTTTCCTAATAATTACTCTCATCCAATTTTCCCAAAATAGTTCCAATCGTGTTATTGCAACATTGAACTCTTTGTGACAGTTTTGTCATTTTCCTACAAAAGTCAAAGCGTATACAAAGGTAAAAACTGCGTTTCAAATAATTCCACATTTTCGTCGATGAACAGCTGAAATGTATACAAACCTTTCTTTCAAATATAAATAAAATGACGAACTATTTGGCGAAAACCATTCGTTTCAATAATATATGTAAACTTTGATAAACCACAACGATGTCATCGTGAAAAAAAGAAATCCGAATGTCATTTTGTTGACAGGAGCACTTTGTGCAAATATGCCCTTATGAATAGGTTTTCAGTGTAGTCATTGCTGTCAACAGCAGTGGATTTTCACCTCGGTTGACCTTCTGTAGAAGAATTTGCTCAGCAGTTTTACACTCGCTTGCTATAGATAACGCCCATATTACTCTCAAAAAAAAAAACGAATGGAGATTTACTGTCTTGTACATGTATTGTTGCTGACGTTCTTCACCTTTATTTACTTTGCCATTTCGTGCAATATGTCGAAAGGTGTTTTACTTTCTTTTCGAAATATTCCGATATAATATGGTCATTCTCTCTGTCTTCTTATTTTTATCGTGAGTTCAAATCAGATCGAGAATTTACTGAATTACATGAGATGCCATATCAAAAAAATTAAATTAATACTCACTGTATTTGGCTAAAAAGTGCTGTTACTTAGCCTATTATCTGGACTCGAGTAATATAGCAACGTGCAAACGTATACGTCTAAAAAGTGGCTAATGCCCTGTTATTCGAAGGACTTTGATCGCAATTAAAAAAAACCCGCCGCATTATCTTTTATTGATGATGACGACGGCGACGACGACGAAGATGATGATGATGATGATGATGATGATGATGATGATGATGATAATTAAGTCACATGTGACTTGATCATCATCATTAGTTATTAATTATTAATCAACCAGAATTTAATTTATATAACCTTAATATCAGTTATTAATCTATCAGAATTAAGAATAAATAGCAAAATATGTTCATTTCATGATCAAGTCACTCTTTCTTCTTGAATTAACAGGTCACTGTTTTATGACTTGTTGGTTTCAATAAAACCATGATCTTCAAAAGTGATTAGCCCGGTTCTATACAACTTTATGTAATATGTATTATTATTGTACAGTTCTTGTGGGTGTTGGACTTGACGGTTGTCGTCAAATAGAAAATCTTGATCCTTGGAATGACGTTTACGAATACCTCTTCTGACGTCAATACAAATGCTTCACTCTCGCTTTCACTGAACAGCAATATACTCCTCGTCAAGTATTCTCAACCCTACTATGGTAAATTTAAGCAATAGCCCCCGCCGCAGGAGGGTATACATTTTAAAGAGCTGTGTGTCGCATCTCGACTACCGCTGAATCAAGCAAAAGTGCACGGTGCGTCGTTGCCCTAATCCAATGATTTGTGTATATCAAACCCAAATGTGCTGCTTAAGAGGTGTGTTTCATCATTGACACCAACTTGTTTTTACCAAGAGGTGAGCTACCGACCCATACTTTCACATCTTTGTATCAGAATTCAGACTTCGGTCTTTGAAACAAATGGGACTATTTCGTATTAAGTTTAGCTCGGTACGTTCAGATGCACCGACAGGGCAATTTTCGAAAATGCTGGTTTAGGGGCCTGTTTTACTACTGCTGAAACAGTATTTTAGTATCAGTGGTTCGTATATATTTTACGGGATATATTCGTTCCTCCTCCAGAAGACTTTCGAAAGGTCTCAAAAATTGATTCATTAGATGATGATGATGATGATGATGATGATGATGATGATGATGATGATGATGATGAGCAATTCACAATTTTCTTTGTCCGTTCTTCAATTCTTCATTGTTTTAAGACTTGATGGTTTCAATGAAACTATGATCGTCAGAAATAAATAGCCCGGTTCATAAAACACTCCCCATACAGTAAATCTTCTTCTATATTTCACACTGGAAGATAGCAATTGCTTCTTTTGTGGTACAGATTTATCCTTAAGCACGCGTCATACATATAATCAGGCATTGGATTGCTAATTATCATCAGTGCCATATAAATTTATTGTTAGCTCTAACATTATAGTTTACAGATTTTTCACAGTGTATTTATATTAGATTAAATTATATCATGCTACCATGCGCCATTCTGATTGGACGAGAGCTCATTCCACCGATGCTAAAATACTGTTTTAGCACTGATAGCAGTGCTAAAACGGGCCCCTAAACCAGCATTTTCGAAAATTGCCCGGTCGGTGCATTTGAACGTACCTATTTAAACCATAGACCCTCGAGAAAGACCGAAACAGTCCACTTTGTTTCAAAGACCGAAGACCGAATTTTGATACACAGTTAAAGTGTGGGTCTGTAACTCACCTCTTGGTGTAAATAAGTTGGGATCGATGATGAAAGACATCTCTGAAGCAGCATGTTTGGGGTATGATGCACACAAATATTAGGGCGACAGCGCACCGTGCACATTGCGGGACTCGAGACGCGATATATCCTAATAACGCTCTTTAAAATGAAGATAGTATTCGTTAATACACAAATAAATTGACACTTCCTCACAGTAACGGTATTTTAGATATTATTTACCAAAGTTGGGGCTATAACAGATCGAGATGTCCTAACGATGTAGACCAAGAAGTTCAAAATAACAATGGGATGACTCCTGGCGACTGCGACGATATTTGACATCAAATACAACGAGCAGTGTCAGCGTCCAGCTCTCCCTGCATCGGGCAACACACTGAGAATCTGCACTACTGTTCATCACAGTTGCAGTCATCGCAAGTCCGGATTATTTTAAAACTGCTTGTTTTCTGGTACAATTAACGTCCAAATTATCCATTAAAAATAGATCCTGTAACTTCACTGTGCCACCGCTGAATGTCGCGACGGTATGCGGTACAGAATGAGACAAATCTATTTATAGTATGCTAAAAAAGCCAGGACTATTGTTCTTATGTAAATTTACGAAAAAAATTGTTACTTTTTTCTTTTGATTTGAACTCTTGACCCATTTTCTGTGTGAGTGCAGCAGGTATTTTTTGACAAGCATCGTTCGTGTTGCATGCGAATAAAATGCAATGTCGATATGGACGTAATGTGCGTATTTATCGTAGGATACTGTGTGTCTGTACGGAATCCCAACTTATGATAAAAAATACTCGGTCTCGGGCGCAGAATTTCCGACGTTCGATCTCTCGGACGTCCGTTTTCTGCATTTTGCGCTTAGAGTGATGAAAACACCCAAGTAAGACAACAAATACACGCAAGTTGATATAATATAATAGCAATAACCCCCTTCGCAGGAGGGTATACACTCGATTTTGGTACAATTCGCTCCATATAGCACTCGCCTATCGGCTCGTGCTATATGTCGCGCATTGTACCGAAATCTCGTGTATACCCTCCTGCGGCGGGAGTTATTGCTTAAATAAACAATAAGTATGTATGTATTAGGTTAAGGTTTTGTCATGTGTATCCAAATATATTGCTGGATAATTTAAAACCTTTTTTCATGACATTATAAAGTAAAACTACTAAAGATAATCCTTCGACATATCGTTTGTATTTCAATGAGTGCTGACAATTGAAATTATATTTTTAATTAATTCGTAATTATTCAATCATCTTTTATAATTAATACCAAAAACAGCTTCCATCTTTTACGAATATGTTAAATTCAATTAATGAGAATGAAACTCTGAAGACAAGAATTCGATATTCTTCAGATGGATTTGCTTCGACTTGAGTTAAACAGTGTTTATATCTAGACTAAAATCTTTCTTTCACCTTGTGTTCGATAATGAATAATACAAACAACATAGTTGTGAAAGTTTCTTCTTAAACTTTTAGAGCGTCGACCAACTTTATTTCACTCAAACTCTATTGACCAATATCAGTAAATGCTAGTGTCAAATTTCCTATAGTCTTTGCATGCGACTACAGAAAACACTGGCTAATCATGTGTGGCTTGTTAAAGGAGGATTGTCATCAAATCGTTAACCCACTGACGACCTGTACTTGTACCCGTTACCAATTCCATTGTCCTTTTGTTGTTGGGGATAGTTATTATTCATCGATGTCCAATCCGGATGTTGCAGAATGAAAAGAACGTGTTATCAGACGTTGGGTAATCTGAGAGTGTTAGCCGCGTTCTTGTTGATCCATTGTGTTACATTGTTTACTTTTACCCAATAACTCATTCTTAGCAGCTTATAAAATGTACATCCCGGTTCCTTTCGAAAACAAAGATTACTTGGTCGGACTGCAAACTGTCAACTCCTCTTTATTATAAGACAAGCGGTACACTGCTGGTACCATACAAATTACCTGACATTTTAATAGCGACTCGTAAAATTAATAGCGACTCGTAAAATATCCTTTATAAGAGGTTTATATTGGTTGACAGGTTATTGTTAACGGCAGCATCATATTCAATAATTTCTTCCGTTATCTTCATTATACCTGTCATTTCGTTTATGTAGACAATTTGCAAAGTAAGCTTATTTTCTATCTCATCCCAACTGCGTTTACTTGTGATAGGGATTACACTGATAAAACCAACGACAGTACTTCATAACATCGTCATTACTACTATGGGATCATCTATCATCATCCCATTGATATTCATTCTTTTGATTCTGACGTGTGATACAACCGTGACTGAAGGACTACAGTTTGCTACAAACGGACAACCGAGCAATGTCAATGTCTTGGAGGGTGACACTGCAACGTTACATTGCCTTTTTACTGGTATCGCACCAAATACAATAGATAGGCATGCAGTAACTTGGGAAATTGAGTATCACGACAAAAGGAAGGGTAGTTTGACTGTTGGAGAGGTCACCGATGATATCAAAGAAAAATATTCCATTTTAACATCAAGCACGCTAGACAAGTCTACACTCACCATAAGAAACGTTTCAACGGGTGAAGAAAGGCGTTGCAGGTGTCACCTCTCTGGAGGTTATACCAAATTAACGTCAACATGGGGATATCTTTCAGCTCTCTTAAAGCCCGCATTTCGACAAATGCCCTCTGACAACATTATTGACGAAGGACAAAATGTGACTTTGCGTTGTCATCTAGAGAATGTTGATCCCTCGGATTTTCAGGTGAGATGGTTTATAAATGGTGAATTGTTTCAAGAAATTATGATACCATGAACAGAGTCTCCCAGTTTGACGGGGAAATAACAGTAGGTGGTGACAGAGATTCAGGTGTGTTTGACTTATTGATTATTGATATGAAACGAAATGGAACCTTCTACTGTGATGTGTATCTCCCTGGTCAAAATAGAGTTGTCCTGAAGTATGACATCGCTAGAATCGCCGTCAAACACTCTCCGCCAGTAACAACCCAACTCACCTTGCTGTCAGCTGAGCAGGCAAGTACACAAGCGTCTGAGGGACCTTGTTCTGACTGCACAGAGAAATGCACCGTAAAAATCCTGACAATTTCAATCATTGCATCTATCGCCAATCTCGTTGCCACTGTCACAGTCTTTGTCGGATATAAAGCAATTTGTCATTTTAAAAGGCAAAAGGAATTTAAAAACCTTGAGCCAAATGGACGCAGAATAAATGCCAATACTTTTGAAGGCGAAAGCGTACGTTACCAGGAAATGCTTTTCATTCAAAATGGAAATTTTATATAACAGAAATTAAATCCTATGACCAAATCGATCGAAGTTGACGACGGGTCCCCGATATATAAGCCCTACGACAATGTTGCTTAAAGGTACATGTTTATGGTCAGCTGTACCTCAAAGATTATTGATTGACTTGACAAATTCTGAAAGAAAACCATACCACTAACACCATGAACATAATCAGTGTCAGTATAAAGTCATTTGAGAACAAGGAACCGAGGACTGCGGCATCAAAGATAACGAGTCCGCTCCTGGTAACCTGGTGCTTTGTTTAAAGAGCAGCTCGTGTAACGCACTTATTTAAGGTGTTGAAGTATGGCGCAATACACTTTCTCGTATAAATCAGCTTATAAGGTACAGAACTCCAGCCCATTAAAGTGTTTCTTTAGTAACCTTTATTTGGCAATAGGAGAAATCAAGTAATTTAGTTTACACCAAAGGTGACTTTCTGGAGAAATGTGGCTATCCTTTGTCATAGGAAGAAGCTACTATCGATGACATATATGCTACATTTCGTGTTGGCCAGGTTAAAAAAGATCTGCATGGCTTCTTCAACATGGGTTGAGACCGATATAACACACTGCGTACTTCTGCTTCGAAACGCATATTGCTCCTGTTATAATTGCTGTTGCCTATAAAGCTTAGACACGACAAAATATGTTAATTAAGAAGAACCTAACACGGCCAAACCTGCAAGAGTAAAATCACTATTATACAAATTAGAGTGATCTTGTTATGACTCGATATGATTTTGAAGTAAGATTACTTCAATAAAGTTGTGACTTAGGAACAAAGTGGCGTTTAAAATGGATTAGTTCCGTTTAATATAATATCAGAAATTTTATTTTTTTATTTTATTTTTTTTTTTTTTTTTTTTTTTTTTTTTATATGGGGGGGTGGGTGA
>LD350045.1:32930-58088 GCA_001465055.1 Ptychodera flava | reverse complement strand
GCCGTTTACTTCTATTTTTTCCAAGTAAACGGCGACCTGCGGCCGCCCGCCTCGAACGACTATCCAAGCAACATTACGATAACCTGTGGCCTAGCCCTACGTACAATGCTGTGTGTTCCCAGAGTTATATGGGGAGGCCGTATAAGGCCGGGAACACACAGGGCTACCTAAGGACACCGGCCGGTAACCACAGAGGTCTGCCAGTTGCGAGCTCGGCCAGTGCCCGCGCCGTGTGAGAGGTCTACCACTTACATTGCGTACAATACATTTTCTCTTCACAGTCAACAGATGCTTTTATACGCATGCCAATTTTAGTTTTTTTATGTTATTTTGTTGAACATTCAGTAAGCAACGAGAACGTCTGACGTTCAACTCTGAAAAACACATTGGTCGACCTCACCCTTTCAGCAGATCGCGGGTTGGGAGAACGATCGAGAGGTATAAATTGGCAGTATCAATGACTTAATCATTGATCGTTGGATGAATAACGTTTTATGCTATGGTTTGACGGTATATAGTAAATCGTAGGTTCAAAGGTATTTTAATGGAAAGCAAAATACGATGTACCACATTCCGGCCGATGTCATCGTGTAGTTAGCGTTGAAGCGAGATAATCCATGGCGGAAGGAAGTTTGTAAACATCGCGCCCATGAATGACATTGACATTGCTTAGCGAGACCTAGAAAATAGAAGAATATACTGTAGTCTCATCATATAACCATAATCCTACTGGCCCAGCTCGCAACTGACTGACCTCTTTTTATTCGGTCCGGCCTGGCCCTGCATCAGAATTACACGGCGGCCGTGGTATGCATAACCGCGGCCGCTGTGTAATGAACCACACGTAACTGTGCCCTGAATACCGTGCTGTGTGTTCCCGGCGTTATACGGCGTCCCACCGCACACAATGTATCTGTCGAGCCATTCGGGTGCGTTCCCGACGTTACAAGGTTCCACTGAAGTCTTTCAAAGTGCTATGAGCATCGAAAAATCTGAGGACGTACTTTCGAGATGATAATGATACAAGTTTCATTCATACCGAAGGGGTCGAAACGGTCAGGGGTCGAGCGTGGGTCGAGTGACTCGTAGAAGCCACTGCAGCTCACAAGTTACCCGCGACAAAAATCGGGAAATGGTTATTAGCTTCATATCAGCCGCACAGTGTCTTATAGGAATACAAAGCAGTGGGCACTTACCACTATCTTTCTTTAACTTGAACAAAAACCGGGAACGTAGTTAGTGTTCGGTAGATGTGCTGTACCACGACCCTCCACGACCGTTGCTGTACAGTGCAGTCGGTCCCGCTGGCTGAAGCTGTTCGCACTAGTTACGCACACACGGCAGACATAACCATCCGAGTTCAGAATATAGTGCGTGCCGTGTTGGGCTTAATTAATTGACACGTTAAAGGTTGATAGTTTGGTGTAATTGTTTGACATTAAGCAAGTACTATACTTTTAAACAATTGCTAAGTAGATAAAAATAGATGAAACTTTGAAATTGTGATCCGCTACCTCCGCTACCCTTCGCTACCCAAAATCTCATTTGCATAAATGAATCGTGCCTCAATCGTGCAATAATTGTTATATGGATACTCAACAAATTTGGGAAGTCTATCAGTATTATATGAAAGACGATGTCATATCTAGGATCTAACCTGAAAATAAAATAGACAGGTTACCACGACACTATATATATACAGAGAAATAAAATAGACAGGTTACCACGACACTATATATATACAGAGGAGACTCCAAATTATTGTTCAGTAAAATTTGCCACAATTATGATTATAAAAGCCATTTTGATATGCACCTCATGTTTGACAGCTGCCATGCAATTTTAAGGGGAAATGGATGCTCAAATAAATTATGTATACGCTTTTATTATACACCTAAATATGCAATTAACGTTTACAAAGTAAACTATGTATTTATTAAAATACCCTACAACATCGATCTTTGCTCATTGTTCATCGTGCAAACTGAACCGAGAAGCCTTGCCTCTGAAAACAATCATCAACCTGAGATCGGCAAAGCAGACTGTCATCTAAATTCGTCAGTGTATTTGTTTCAAATGCTCTGGTTAACCCATTTGTTGTATGATTTCATTATGCTCTCTTTGTTCTTTATGTATTCGGGAAATTTTTCTAAAAATCTTTTCCCGAAAGATTGTATCTAGCCCTATTGCCGACTCCTGGGATCTTGCCAGTCTAAATGCATTATCTTTAAAGCTACCATTACAAGCGATGCCAATGATGTTGAACGTTAAATCGGCCTAATAGATAATACATGAAAAACATGAGCAACGAGTTGGTCTCCAAGTAACGACAGGAAATCAAATTTCACGTGTCAAAGTTTGATCCAACGTACCACCACGAATGGTTTGACCTAACTAAGTATAATGTATGTAAGCATATGCAATCACCCATAGCAAATTTTTATAACAATAAATTTTCCTATCTGACGACCGAGTGTATGCATGACACTTAGTAATAGGTACCGAACAAACGTGATTTTTTTCTCATCTCAATTCCCACATTTCTAGGAAATCCGGCATCGACAATTCTACCCCTCATACCGCTGCGAGAAGAATAAAGTATATATATATATATATATATATATATATATATATATATATATATATGTATATGTATATGTATATATGTATATATATATTCTATAAAGGTCGGAAATCTTCTTATATATATATATATATAGATATATACCTATCTATATAAAATCTATCTGACGATCGCGTGTATGCGTGAAACTCGAGTAATAGGTACCAAACATATTTGATGTGTTCTCAAATTTATTTCAATATTTATTGTATAAGTATATATATATATATATATATATATATATATATATATATATATATATATATATATATATTATATACAACTGAGTCGATCAGGATAATCTAAAAAATCACATTTCCACTACAAATTCATTTCGCATAGGCTTCACAGCCGCCTGCACTCATCTGGTGGTTGTGATCGACTGAAACGTTTGGGCTGCTGATAGCATATGTTGTTAGGCGGGGAACATTTCTTTTGTTTTTGGTGGCACCTGTTTGTTGCCAAAGGTTGCATAATTAGTGACTGCAGGAGAAACTTTCTCCTGTGTCTGCAGGTCGATACTAATTCGTACTATTATTGAGGGAGCACATTTCTGGATATCTGAGGAGTATGAATTTCTCGTGGAGGCACAGATTGCCTTTTTTGTGATGTTAGATTATGGATTGCATTGCTTTATTATTTTCCAGTCAATTGTGTATCCTGTCTTTGCATCTTTCAGTGACCAAATGTGCTTGCTCAGTTCGGTGCTGTTTCTGTATTTTGTGTTGCAGAATGATAGCATGTGATTATTATTTCTTGTGTTGAATGGAGTGTCCGTCAGGCCGATGTATGTTGCGTGTGTATTGTTGTCTTCTCTGGTAACCGTTGCTTGGTAAACACGCCCTCGGTGAGGCAATTTCCTGGCAATGGCATTTGCTCTTTTGTCAGCAGTTGCATTTGGTGGCGATGGTGGCGGTTGTAGTCTTGTTTTCGATTTCTTTGGCAAGTACTGATTTGTTATGTGAAGTGATGATACTTTGCATGTTTGGCATACAGCTTTAGCTTATTTTGAGTGTATTCCTGTTGAATATCTTCCTGAGATGATGACCGTGCTGGAAACATTTGTCGACTAAATGTAGAAATCTGCGCCCGATGTTGGCTTTGATGCTGTTGTCAAACGGTGGGTTGAACCATATGATGTTTTGTGTTCGTGTGCGTTTTTCCTGTCGCTGTACGGGTTTGAATGTGAGTTGGTGGTCGTAGCCGCTCTTCTTTAGTGCATCTTGGTATGGCGTGATGGCTGAATCGAATGTTTGTTTGTCTGATAATATGCTGGTCAATCGTTTGTTGATGGATTCTGGTATGTTACGGATTATGGAGGGTGGGTGGTTGCTTCTGTGGTTGACATATAGCGGGATGTTGTTTGGTTTGGTGAAGGGCTTGAAAGTTCCAGTGCGTAGGTCGAAGGTCACGTCCAGGTAGTTGACAGATTTCTTGTTGGTTTCTATGGTGATTCTGAAGCCGTGGTCTTTGAAAACTGCGCAAATTTGTTTCTTTATGATCTCCATTTTCCTAGGTGATTCGTTAAGTGCAGCCAGGCCGTCGTCTCTGTAGAGGCTTGCCTTGTCTCCGCATATTGGTTTAAGCAGTGACAGCAAAAAGGCCCCTACAAGCTCGCAAGTTTCAGCGCCGTCGAAACTGCCCATTGTCACATCGAATAGCGTGTCTGTTGTCTTCTTACACTAGGTTGTGTTGTCATTGAAAAGCAGTGATTTCTTTCCTTGCAAGATGATGATTCTCTCTTCGGCAGTGATCGTGTTGTAATTTGATGCAAAGACCAATGCTTTTTCCAGTATAAAGTCCTCTGTTATTGATGGGTAAAAGTCAAATATGTCAAAACAGATGAATGTGTACTTGGATTTGTTGGGGATCGCTTTGTACCAGTTGATGACAGATTGCGTGTTTTTCTTTTGGTTTAACCCACTTTTCTTTGTTATATTTGTGTTCATCCGTTCGACGATATTTTTGCTGATGATGCCGATTTCTGATTTTGATGGATTTATCAGTCTGCATACTGGAATCAGCAGCCTGAACGTTTCAGTCGAACACAACCACCCGATGACTGTAGGCGGCTCTGAAGCCTATACGAAACAAATTTGTAGTGTAAATGTAATTTTTTGAATTATCCTGATCAACTCAGTTGTGTATTTAGCTCTACTCTAGTATTGAGCACTCTACTCAAGCTGATTTTGAACTAAACACGTATATATATATATATATATATATATATATATATATATATATATATATATATATGTGTGTGTGTGTGTGTGTGTGTGTGTGTGTGAGTGTGTGTGTGTGTGTGCATATATTTATTGTATAAGTATATATATCTATATACATAATTTACCACACCTCATAAGTAATATTCCACTCTCACCAGCTTATGGGTATACATTTCCCAGCTTATTCAATATGCTAGAGCATGCAGTTCATATGGTGATTTTGTAGAGAGACATGGCCATCTCTCTTACAAACTGTTAAATCAGGGTTACACCAGAGCAAGACTTGTCTCTACATTCAAACGCTTTTTTGGCAGGTATCGCAAGCTGGTAGATAAATACAATATCTCTCTTCGACAAATGATCACTTATGGCATCGGTGACATTGGGCCTTAGTTAGTGACCACTACCTATCTGACTTATAGATTAATATATGGCGGGTGCCAAATGCGGGGCAGTATGCGCTTACTATTTTCGAAACACCTGACATCACTTCTTGGTCTTCTGGCCAGAGGTCCATATATCTTTCTTTCATGAATTTGACTTTGTTTGTGTACTTTCTGTTCTGTGCTGTTATGTGTCTATGTTTACAACTATTGTCTTATGAATTCTGACTTAGTGTTATTCGATTATGGATTGGTATGATTGCGATTATTTTTGTAATGGTCACCTTAATTCTGAGTCGAAACTCTGCTTTGGTCTCTCCTTTGTACTGTTTTTTGCATCTCTTACAGTTTATAAAAAACAGTATGATTTTATATTTGCATTTGATATTTTGTATAATGGTGTGTACTTTGTTGTTTGAATGACTTTCAAAATGAGCGGAGTTTGTCGAATGTTTGCAGATGTTGCAGCCCTTAGTAGAGCCACATTTGTTAAAGCCTGCTGCAGAATCGGGTTGTTGAAGACCACACAACTATGGGGTACTAGATCTCGAAGTAGGCTATCATGGGCGTTTCCAAAGTCTACATTTTACACAGGCAAACTAAGAATTTAACCTCATCTTCATGCGTTAATGATATGACAAGATAAATAATTAATCTTTTTTTAAGTGAATTGAGAGTGATATATAAGCAATTAACTACTACTGAGAAAGGTATACCACAAGGTTTTGACCAGTATACAACACATACGCACGAGCTACACTCAAACCGAGAGGTATACCCGAATAAAACTAAAAAGAAAAGAAAATAAACCCACTTTGGAGATTGGAATGGCTAACTGTGCAGCATGTCACGAATATATACAGTCATTTGACTATCTGGAACAATCAGGGCTCAGAATGTGCAATATCAATTTACTGGTATGATATGACTGACATTATATCACTGATACGTTAGTTTGTACTCCCTCTTGTAACCGGTGATAGTGAACTAAGAATCATAGCATAGTAATAGGGTGGTTGTGGTTGTGGTGGTGGATAATCATGCAAAAAAACAAAACAAAACAAAACAAAACAAAAGAGTGATCAGGGCAGGAGGCCGGAATTATGCAGAAGCGTCCTTCTAGAAATTATATTTTACATATAGACGGCACAACGCATATATATTTCACACCATTTAGTAAAGTCAGGGAGTCAGCGATCGAAAAATTGGCTCAGCCACATGATATCCGTGAAAGACAACTACTTGAATCACATGATTCAACCTATCGCATGACTGGTTTCTGTAACGGCATTCAAGATTCTTAATTGTGTAGATTTAGAAGTAAAAGGTTACCATCAAGGTTGCTACAAAAATTTCACTTAAAGCATGATTGCTAGAGACATGGTTTAGCAGTAAATGAAGCTTCAACATCACACAATCTTCATTTGTCATTCGTCTGTTTGCTCCTGAATGCATATTCTTTAGAAAGCTGGAAAAAAACGTGTATGGAAAGACTAAGCGATGCATCAACTTCCCGGTTTTTAAAGACAGGGCTGGAGTCTTGAAGACCCCTTTTAGGAAGAATATTGAGCCCAAAGTCCCTGAATTTGGCTACATGATCTATATTGCATGATGCAAGGCGAAGGCCTGTTTGCAAGAGGGGCAAGTATCCGTCGGTCATGTCGCTAGTCATTTGACTTTCAGTACATGAATCAGATGTGCGATAAAGAAAGAACAATGAACCGTTGCATTGAAACACAGCGCAACCGCGTATCTGCTGCTCATCTTACGGTATTCAATGTTGTGCTTCATTTCATTTAAGACCAAGTGATTGAGAAAATGAAATTATGCAGCTTGCATCACTGCATCTGCTGTACATACTAAGAGAAAATTGGTTTTTCTAGTGCAGAGTACAAAAGAGAGAAGCTGAAAACAGACTTAAAAACCATGATATTCATGGGTTTATACCCTTTGCCAAGATTGATCAAGGAAAAATAGGCTGTATCACCTGTAACCTAGTCTACAGTACCTATATCTAAGTCAACAGATGCGTTGGTCTATGCATATAGGCACGTTCCCCTAGCTCCTTTGTGGAATAATCAAAACAGCATTCAGTAAGTTCAAGTCACTCCCCTGGCCTCCCACTAATGATGGTCTTGAGATCAAGTCATCAGATAAAATACTCCCTCCTGACCTCTACAAGTTGAACTTAGTAATCTCTTGTGATGCAGACATTGAAGAGTATGACAAGACTAAACTAATCATGCTCTGTATTGGTCGTGTAGCCCTATTTCAAGGGCTTGGGGATCATTCTTTTTCCAAGAAGGGGTCTTCAAGACTCCAGCCTTGTCTTTAACTGCCGGTAAGTTTACGCATCGCTAAGTCTTCCCACCATTGTCAATGATATAGCTGACCGTATTAAAGCGGATAGAAAACAAATAGTTAACGTAGTCAGATTAGGAAAGAAAAAGACATCAAACGAGCGAAGAGTTGACCAATGGAGGTTACTATGGTATATGTGAATGCTAAGAAAAAAATTATGAAGTGCCTTCCCAGACTTCGAAATGTACCTGGCAGTAATCCACTCAAGGAGGTATCTAATTCTCATGATATGACACAAGGAGAACGCAAAATCAACAAGAAACTTTATCTTGAAGCCAAGGAAAAGAATGAAACCTCGTCCGGGGAATACCGAAACCAAGTGAGAAGACCACCATGAAAAAGGAAATTAATAAAGGTAAAAGGGAAATAAAGAAAAATAACCCCACACCGGCTTTGACTGTAAATAGAGTACATAATTTTTAACGTTAACCCTTATCTTGTATGTATACGAATGCTGACAGTCCTGTGAATAAGTTCGATGAACTTAAGGAGTGCTACATTGGAAATACTGAGAGCCATTCTACCAGACATTATAGATATTTGTATAGTTTTGCAAAAACAAAAGATAGCAAGTAACTCTAGCGGAATTTAACATTGATGCCTTGTTTCAAACTGACTTCCCAGGAAATGTACAAAGAGGTTGTCTGATTTATGCTAAAAAGAAGTTAGGAGCTGAACAAGTAGAGATAGTTTCAGAATTTAATAACAGTGTCTAGATAAAGATTGATCTTCAAGGAAGTGATACTTTGCTTATTGCTGTATATGTAGAAGCCCATCATTTACAGATAAGAAACTCAATGCAGCTGTTAAGAAGTATGTACCAGTGAAACGGCAAAGTAACCATAAAGGAAAAATGTCACTAACCCATACGACTGTCAAGTGCATTAGAAGGAAGCAGAAAGTATGGAGAAGATATCTAAAATCCAGAGATCCTGCCAAATGACGAGAGCACTGTAAGAGTATAAATAAACTGAAGAACATAATCCAAAATGACAGAAAGGCATATGAGAACGGGATATAGCTGAATCGGCAAAAGCAAACTGCAAACACTTTTAGCTTAAACTCTAAGAGCAGAATCAAAAGAAATATTGCAGAACTACATGTAACTGAAGATGACAAGACTTTTGTTGGTAGCAATTATATAAAAAAATACAGAGATATTGGCAAATGTTTAAGCAGTGTCTACACAGTGGAGTCTGATCATATTAACCTACTTTTGAGAAAATCTACGATGGTGAACAAATCCGTGACATTCCGATTACTGCAAAGGAATTAAAGAATTTACTACAAAACTTGAATTCTTCAAAGTCCCCTGGACCTGAAAACATGCACCCGAGAGTTAGCTGAAACTATTGGTACTCCGCTCTGTATTACTTTTGCATGCAATTCATATGAAGACTTTCGAGTTAGACTCAGCCTATTAGCTCAAAAGTTAGTGAGGCAAGGGTTATCAGAAAGTAGATTAGTGAAATCATTTAAGAAGTTCTAAGGTAGATACGGAGATGTTGTATCAAAATATGACCTGTCTGTTACTCAAATGATGAGTGACAGCATACCAAATTTTGACTCACAAAAGTAATTTGATGAATTCAGCAAATAACAATGGATTTGTTGCTTTGGGTCAATCTTGACGGGTGGGGCTAGCTGGCAGGGTACGCTTACCCATTCCGGACACCTGGTACCACCACTATTTTGTGGTTCAAGATGACCCCATTGCCTTTGTCATTTTCAATGTGTTCCTTGGACCTGGAAACTTTCTTAGTTACCTTGAATGATAACTATTATTAGACCTGATTTGATGTCTATTTTAACAAGTCTTCCTATCTGGAACTATACAAAAAGACTGGAAAGAGGGTCAAATCTCAGCCACTTTCAAAAAAGGATGTTATCATTTTCCTTCAAACTACAGACCAGTAAGTTTGACCAGCATAGTCTGCAAGTTAATGGAAAAGTTAATACGTCATAGCATTGTGGCACACATACTAAGAAACAATTTTTTCAGTAACCAACAATTTATTTGAAAAAAGATCGACAACGCTTCAGCTGATTACTGGACATCAGATTTGGATGACGGGTGGGGGGAACGATAACAACAGTGTACATGAATTTTATGAAAGATTTCGACATAGTACCCCACCAGCGTCTCATTATAAATATTTTGCAATACAGAGTAAGCCAGTTGACCTGTAATTAAATCAAGGAATATCTCAAGGAATTCCTGAAAGACCGCATACAAAGAGATTGTATTGATGGAAAATCCTGACAAAGGTAAAGTACTTCCAATGCATATTAAAAGGAAGTTTGTTCAGAGCAGATCCTACACTATTCGCAGGTTGATGAGACTCAAGCTGAGTTGGAAATTGTCAGAACTGAGAAGAAAATAAGAGTAACTATCGACGGCAACTTAGAATTTGAAGACCATATGTAGAGTCAAGTGAATAAAGCCAACAGAATAGTTGGACTGATCAGAAGGTCATTCTGCTTTCTGGACAAACACACTTTCAAACTTCTTTTCACAGCATTTGCGAGATGCATCTTGACATTCAGCTGCAGTATTTGGAACCCATACAAAAAAGGATATAAATTGCATTGTAGTCTACATAATTTGTCATATGAAAATCGCCTGAAGACATGACATTTACCATCACTTCGTTTCCTGAAACTGTGCAGGCGTGAACTGAGAAGGAAGGACTGTACATCGAGAATCATAGACATTTGGATCAACCTCCCTGAAACTGTTGTCAACTCTACATCAATTTGAATATTTAAGAATCGCCTGGATGTTCACCTGAATAGTCAATCAATGAAATACAACGACACCGAACAGTATATTATCTCTACCAGACCGGACAAATACGACTCAGAGTATTTCCGTGTACCCTATGCTGTCTATTCTGGTCCGACAGTCAGCCCCAGAGTGTACGTACCAGACAATAGCCGCACTCGGCAACATGTCTGTATTTTACCAAAACTAAACATGCATTAACATATACATTTATTTGTTTTAAACGTTCGCCTGATAAGTTGATAGCCATTGCTTGCTTTGATAACTATGTGGATAAAGAGATAGAATGATAAATACGTATATTGACGACATTTATTCCGATGGTTTGATACTTACCTGATTATTGATCCTCTAAACGCCCTTGAAGTAGTTGCTGAAATACCTGTTGAAAAAATGCAATTCCAAATGTCAAAAGATTCATTACTTTATTCAGCAACTATGATTTTAGCATTTTGGAAAATGTGATATGTTATAGGAATCAAAGGATATGATACGTATTTGTTGTCTGTTGCCAGACTACATCTCGCGCTCTTTACGTGTGGTGCAAAGGCTATCCAGAAACCCGTTGATATCCCGGATAGCATTCCATCCTGGAACTTGCTATAGATTGGAAGAGAAATCATCGACATTGCACGATGTCACATATGTAAAATGTATAATTATAAGGTTATCATGAAATGCCACACAGAATGCACTGTAACATCGGTGCCATACATTGCATTCCACGTGGCGTCGGGCGATACGATACACCAATGTCCTCGAGCTTCCTTTGCGGTATTTTTGTGCTAATAATTGTAAACGTTTTTGAAGTTATAGAAGAACTAAAAACAATAATCGGTCCCTGTAAAGTATGGTTAATAATTAGCTATATAGGTCATTCTCTCAAATGACCACATTTGTCTAGAACATTCTGAAGGTCATGTTTACCGGAAGCACAGATATTTTAGAACTGTAATTAGCATATCAATATTTCAATGGAAGTCTAAGAGTTTATATTGTTGTATAGATAGCCTCTTCTCAGTATAAATACGGGGCGGTAGAGATTTTCACCAGACCTTGGGATTTTCATGTTCGCTTTCACTTCAAGACCTTTACACTGGAACGCTGCACGGTTCAGACCCACATCAAGGCTATAGCCAGAAAAGGCAAAGGCATCCTGTGAGCCGGGTAGTTTCAATAGTATAGAGTTAATGCTGTGAATTTATGCGACGTTCCGACGTTCTTATACGTAGACTATCCTCAAAGATATGAAATAGACTTATCCGACCTGCAATAAAACTGCCCATTCTAGTCGAAAAATAAACACAAGTCCTACATTCAGTTACCTCGTTCGATGCGGAAGGCTCTCTGCTATCCAATAAAACACACTCGTGTCACGATAAAAGGCACACGTTAGGATAAATCTACCGCATTTTGACAAAATCAGCGTTTCCGGTATCCACCATTGTAATAACACAACTCATTATCATAATGGACGCTGTCAGCACATAGAAAGCGGTGAACCGCCATCTGATGCCATTGATGGCGTTGCTCACCGACCAGTCAGCGATGAGGACGACGTTCCGTCATGATGTTCAGTTGCGTTCTCATGGATAGATGTTCGTCATCATGGAGCCCGTTAACTTCCAGGGTACCCGGGTATCGCTACTTAGTCCCTTGCTCTTTGTAAATTCTATTAATCATATGCGTTCAGTTTGTAGACAATTGTTAGTTTCTATGTACGCTGTCGATGCCAAAATTTACACAATAATTAATTCAAGGGATGATTGCACTCTGTTATAAGAGAATATCACACGATAAATGAAATGGTACGGCTAGTTTTCAATCGGGTTCGAACCCACAACATACGGCATCAGTCGCCTAGCGGAGAGGCCACAGAGAGAACCGCTCGGCTAAATCCCCATTCCCAAAAAAGAGTGGTTCAATAGCAGGCTAAGTTGTTACATTTTTCTGATGGAGACCGCTCCACACGTTGTAGAGTTCGTGAAGCACTCACTCACGCATGCTGACTATCACACATCGCACATACAAACTTTATCGAAGCGAAGCAACGAATACATCGCTTTAACCGGGCGAACGATAACCTCGGGGACAATTCTGTCCACCAGCAGAGCTACCAACCCGGAGTAGAAAATACGGCTAGTTTTCAATCCTTAATCCCAAAAATAACTTTAAAAACACAAAATGTTCAGTCACTTCTCATCAAATAATACTCAAGAAGAAATAATTGAAAAAATAAAGGATACGAGGGTATCTTTTCTTGGGATTTGAATTTTTCTGCGCATGTCTTAACTATTATCAGTAAATCTGTTTGTATATCAAAGTTTATAGAATGGAGTTGTACGACTTTCACGTACATCAAATAGCAGTAATTAGGATGTTTTAAAATTTACCTTATTCACTTTAAACATGTACCTTTACAGGTAGTTTAAATTTTGTAATACGAGCAGCCATAAATCATGTTATTTCTGTCCCAAGCCCATATCCTATGCAACTTTAAGTATTGAATAGAAGCAGGAAGACTGACTTGAAAACCGTCCCTTTGTCGAGGAGGTATATTTTTGGAAAATTGGCATATCTTCAAAGGGTAATTTTGAAGGTAGGTATATATTTGAAAACAATAAACCTTTGTTAATTCTATTAAAAATCCCTCATCCTGTACCTATATATCCAACTTTAAGAATTGAATAGCAGAACCTACTAAGACTTCAAATGTGCATGTCTTTGACATCATTTCTCTGTAGAGTATTACATATGTGACAAAATAGCCATCACCTTTGTTAATTTTTAGCTCACGTGTGTAAACACGATAACTCAAAAACGCCTAAACGGATTCAAATCACATTTGGTACACAGGTACCATATGCTACTTGCAAGAACTGATTAGATTTTGGTTAGTGTGGCTTGCATATTAATGAAGTTATGCAATATCGTTTTTTTCCGTACAATGGTTTCCCTATGGAGACGGTAATGACAGTGTAGACATATATCACGAAATGCTGCACAACATTTCATGAAACTTTTCACAGATGACAATCTCAGAACATTAGGATGATACTGTGAGTGTCATGTCAATTACCTTCTCATTTGCATATTTAATGAACTTTTGTTAATTGTGAGATAACGCTGAAACATGCTACACCTGTCAGAATTAGTCACAAAATTGTCTTTGGGACTGGACAGAAATTACAGGGTTCACCACTGCATCAAAATAGTTACCTTCAAACGTTCTTGCACAAAAATTAGTGACCCTCCCCATTATCCGTACATTAAAATAAGTGACCCTCCTCTGTTAATCAAACCATTTAGTAAAAAGATATGATGCAACAACAATAGCCATTTCAGCTTCGTTAGAGAGCTTTTAGTAATTACACGGGATGGGCAGTGGAAATTCCAAGCGCACCTGTATTGTAAAATGTAACCCTTCCTCCGATCCTTTTGTCTCAAATGTGACCCTCTCTCTTGCCCAGCATTCTAAATCTTGACTCTCCCCCGATCACTGCAGTATTCCCCCCAGGAATAACTGAAAGAGTATAACCTAATTTAAATAACAATTAGTTTTATTAGTTATGTAAGTTAGAAACAGAAATTACAGGGCTGGCGTTTTGGGCGGGCTCGGGTCGCAATTTATCACGCAAACATTTTTGACGGTCATGCATTTGTGGAAGGGTCACAATATTTTGTGCAACTGTAAGGCAGCAAGATGTGGCTGATACACTGCTTCACCAAAAATATCAAATCATTATACATAGGATTCTATCAGGCAAACTACTAACAATTTCCCCTGCAAAACAAACCATATCTGTACATTTACATATGCTTGATGATATGTATAAATGTAATTTGCTTGAAATGGGAAGTAAAACATGCATGTGTGTGCAAGAAATTGGATTTTTGGATTTCATTGAAAATGCAGATTTACTATATATAGTGATCTATGAGGAATGTATGAATAATTTTTTTCCAATAGAAAAATAGATAGATATGTATATTTATGTACGCTTGATTATTGACATTCATGTATTTGATTACACTAGGATGGTTACAAATTGATATGCGTGCAAGAAATTGGATTTTGGAATTTCACTGAAGTATTGATTCACTGTACAAAGTAGTCTCTGCGAAAACTGTGATATGAATACTTTTTTCCAAAAGCTATATATATATATATATATATATATATATATATATATATATATATATATATATATATATATATATATATATATATCACAGGAACTGGCCCGTATCTCCACCTGTGTGACGTACACCAGCACAGATAAGAAATCCATATTACCCCTGTTGTACCTCATCAACCTCAACTTTTTTCCTGCAATGGTACCGTTCGTACATCCACGTCGCGACACAGACCAATTTGTCGTAATTGATGCCGTGCTCTCATTTTGACAAAAAGGTGATCCAATAAATCCAGATATGGAAACATAGAAGGCATGTCCAACGAAATTTCGAGTCGCTAAAGCTTTAGCTATTCCCAAGGATCGAATGAGGATACTGTCGATCGTTTTAATGGCTCAGTAACATCACAGCTCCAGTCGTAAGGCTCAATGTGGATGTCGTTGTACCTTGTGTTCGAACAGTAGACACAGGACACACGATGTTCATGGGAACGAATGATAGTATATTTCAACTGATAGCCCTAACGCTAGCCAACACTCAACGCTGCTCAAAAGTACAACTCAACAAAACAATGCCACGAAACAGTGCCCTCCTGTGTCCAGGGTATCAAGTTCTAATAATAATAATAATATTTATTTCTTACACGCACTACACATACGTCTCAGTGCGATTTACATATTTTAAAAAAGAAACAAACAAATACTAAAAACCAGCAACAGCAATAGAAGAAAACGAAAACAAACAATGTCAAAATCTGTCAACACCTGTACCATTTACGTACAATAAATAAAGGATGGTGATAAAAAAAATTTAAAAAATTAATTGAAAAAAAACAAGTTCTATTTGTGTACGATTCAAATGCTCAAACGTCACTCTTATCACTCCCCCCCCAGAATAGCAAAACAATGCATTTAACACCGAAGTTCGACAAATTGAAGTTCAACATTACAATGTTTTGGACTTGAACATGAAAAATGCAGAAATAGTAAATCAGTCACTGTCATCAGCCATGCAGTAGTCCTGGTGCCACCGCGGAGCTTGCCGTGTGCTATGTGGACTTCTCGTAGAGTTTCAAGTCGCTTTAAGTAATCCCTAACATCTCTTCCTCCCTGGTGTTGCTTGTGGAAGACAGCAAGTGTGTCTTATTCCTTGGCAGGTACCCAAACAGCATGTAATGGGGGGTTTACTGTGTCACACTACTTTCAGCTGTTTGAATGGCTGACAACGCTGTTGGTAGTTTCTCATCCCAATCTGTTTGGTCTGTCGCCTCCAGAATCATAGCAAGACGTTCCGCTGTTGTCTTGTTCATCCGTTCTGCTTGGCCATTCCCTTGGGGATTATATGGAGAACTATGTGTACGGTGAATACCAAGGCAATAACACAGTTCCTGTGTGACCCTTGCCTCAAAATTCTTCCCTTGATCCGAATGTAACACTTCCGGATCACCATATCTGCAGACAATTTCATTGTATATAATGTCTGCTGTTGTTCGCGCGGATTCATCTGGCACAGCAGATGCCTCCACCCATTTGCTGATAGGATCTGTTCGTGAAAAGATGAATTTGTTTCCTCATGGCGTTGTTGGAAGAGTTCCAACAAAGTCCATGTGCCAACACATCAGAGGTTGATTTGGAATGGGTAGCTCACCCTCTGGAGGACAGTCACGAGTAGTGGGTGTCTTACGCTGCAAGCATACCTCACAGGAATGGCACCATGTGTTTACATCTCTTTTCCATTGGAACCAGAAATACCTTGAGCCAACAGCAGCCTTTGTCTTGGCTGGTCCAAAGTGGCCCATCTCTCATGAAGCTTAGTCAAGATTTGTCTTGCTCGTGTCCTTGGAGTAACAATCTGCTGTATGTGTTTGTCTCCCATTTGTGACGTCAGGACAAACAAGTTGTCCAGTAATTTGAGTTGATTACCTCGTTTGGTGAGGAAGCTTTTCATATAGTTAGGTATGTTCGTGGGTTTCCTATGGCTGCTAGTCCACTGACGCATTAGTCTCACTTCTGTATCACGACATTGTAGATTTATCAGTTCATCTTTTGACCATATCCCCGAAAATGTGACTGAATTTATGTGGGGAACCCGTGACAATGCATCTGCCACTACCATTAATTCGCCAGGCCTGTGGGTGATGGTAAAGTCATAGTTGTCCAGTGCAACATGCTAACGGGATAATTTTCCTTTGGGCTCCTTTAACTGTTGCAAACATGTCAGGGGTTTATGGTCTGTTATGATTGTGAAATGTCATCCTTCCAAATACATCCAAAATTTTTCAAGTGCCCATACAACAGCAAGGCACTCCTTCTCAGTAGCCGAGTAGTTCTTTTCAGCTCGATTCAATGCCCTGGATGCATACTCAATGACATAGCTTTTGTGATAGGATGGCACCAAGTCCAGTATCACTTGCATCAGTTTCAACAACGAATTCTTCCTCGAAACAGGGATATATAAGTACTAGGGAAGTTGTCAATTTCTCTTTCAGTTCCTCAAATGCTTGTTGGCAGGAATCATTCCATTTGAAACTGACACTGTTTCGAGTTAATTCATGTAGCGGTTATGCAATATGTGCAAATTTGTCTATAAAGCGTCGGTAATATGATGCCATACCCAGAAAACGACGCAATTCTGTGACTGACTGTGGTTTAGGATAGTTGGAAATTGCGTTGACTTCATTCGGGTCTGGATGGACACCGTCTTTACCAACTACAAAGCCTAGATATTTTACTTGCGGCCGAGCAAACAAACACTTCCCAACGTTCAACTTCAGATTTGCATCGCGTAGTTTACTGAAGACTATCTTCAACTGTTCCAAGTGTTCATCGAAACAACGTGAGAAGATGATGACATCATCAAGATATATGAGCAATATTTCCAGTTAAAAGTTCTGAATATGGATGTCATTAGTCTCTGAAACGTTGCAGGTGCTCCTTTCAGTCCAAAGGGCATTGTATTGAATTCAAACAGACCCTTATGACATGGAAATGCTGTTTTGACTCGATCTGATTCCTTTACAGGCACCTGCCAATAACCTTTTGCCAGATCAAGGGTGCTAAAGATGGTTGCTCCACCCAGTGCTGCTAAACTGTCGTCGATTCTGGGAATCGGAAATGAATTGCCAACCGTTGCTTCATTAAGTTGCCTGAATACAACGCAGAATCTTGTAGGTCCATCAGATTTCTTCACTGGCACCAACGGGCTGGACCATGGGCTGTGGCTTGGTCTTATTACATCTGCTTTAAGGCCATCTTCAATAAATTTCTCAACTTCCTGTAACTTGTTGAAGGGCATACTGTGGTGGTAAAACTGTACCATGAGCCCCGTTTATCAGCTTATCAACAACAATACTTATTTGGGCACCTGTGTCAAGTAGCCATGTACATTTTTTCCCACAAATGTATCCATCTATCTGAAAACCACTTGGCAGAGGTCCCTCATTAGACACCACTGATACAACATGCTTGGTCAGTTTGTAGTTGGCTGGAGGAGACTGACCACCTACCCCAGCACTCCATACTTTCCCTGATCCATGGACACAGGGGCAGGGGCCTGGCACTCAGCAGCACGATGACCAAACTGTAAACATCTGTGACATTTGCCTTGAAACTCGATGTGTCCCCGCTGCCCGAACAATGTGTCCCCGCTGCCCGCACGTGTAACTGGCTCCTAAGTTACCCTTGTTAACACCTCTGGGTTGACGTTGTTTCTGTTCAGTTTGAATTGCTGCAATTGTCCCCTTTAACTGCGTTTGTCCTGCTGTTAACTCTTCAAGTTTCTTCAAAATCTCATATTTACTAACTGTCTCATTGGTATTAGTAACTTCACCACTTCCTACAACTTGTATCGAAGAGCAATCTCGCTCCAATTGTGAAGTCCATTTTACAAGGTCATTAAGGGTCGCTCCTTCACCTTTTATCCAAGCAAGCTTTTGACTTATCTCACGATGGAGTGCTGTGCGGAAATGAGCAATTGCCAAAGCTTGATGGGCTGCTTCTTCTTTAATCTGGGAATAGGCACGTGAAACAAGATCCAGTATAGCAAACTTTAATTCCTGAACAGACTCACCAACTCTCTGTTTTCGCTCTGCAATTTTCCTGCTGATACTGTGTCGCTGTTTTGATTTATTTAAATCGATCAACCAGAGCTTTTGCCGCGTTTCAAAAATATCAGTTTGACTGGGTTGAATTGAGAGAAGAAGTTCTTTGGTTCGCCCTTGAGTGATAAATGAAGGCTGGCGACTTTCTTCTCCTCGCTAGTCACATCTTCAGCCACAAAATAGGCCTTTACCTGACAAATGTGGCTCTCGACGTCTATATTGTTGCTGCCATCCCATATCATTAACGTGGCCGCCATCTTTGTTTGCAGGTCTGCCGAGTTAACAAGGTTTTCTTGACTGAAGACAATATTCAACAATCAGATATAGGTCATCCAATCTCACCCCTGCTGCCACCAGTATTAGAACAGTATAAGACACAGGACTGAACGAATGATGAATATTTCAACTGATAGCCACAACGCTGGCCAACACTGGACACTGCTCAAAAGTACAACTCAACAAAACACATGCCACGAAACAGCGCCCTCCTGTGTCAAGGGCATCAAGTTCTATTTGTTTATGAGCAAATGCTCAAAAGTCACTCTTATACTTGCGATCGCCAAGCAACGTCTTACCTGGCGATCCCGGTTGGCGATAAACCCAAAAGATACACCTCAACGAAAGTTCAACTTAATAAATGAGTACCGTATAATCTTCGGGAAAGTGACATAGAAGGCACAAGTATAATGTCATTCAACGAACAACGATAAATTTCCTTCATCACACAAATTATTCCGTTGTTTCTCGATTGGAATCAAACCTGCAGCGTAAGTCTATAGTGAAGACATATGCTGTCGACCTGTAGCCTTAACTCTGCAGTGCAGCACTGTAGAATCCGATGTTTCTCGAAAGTTGACTCGGAAAACACTCACAACAGTTCCCGTCAAGTAACAAAATTGGGATGTACCAACGGGCAATATATGTGTCACAGCAAACATTCAAGTCAAGACGAAATCATTGACGACTGAGATGGCCACCGGCGGAGACCAGCAGTGCCCACAACAAGCGTACACTCTGTGTGCCATCGATCTGAATCTTTTGGGCTCGCCAAGGTCGTAACCTTGTGATATTTTAAAAGCCACAGCATCTCTAAGAATGATAACTACTGTTTCGATCGTGTCGTTGCATTAACTTCATAAATATAATTGCAAATATTCTAAATATAAAGACAAAATACTATGGTTATCTGTCGCTAGTGCGGTGAAAGCTATGTCCCCTGATGGCAGACTTGCCTTGGCATCGGTCCAGCGTGAGACAATTATTGACACGCGCACGTAACCGAATCCGTATGTCTGATTGGTTGAGATACCATTCCATGTATCAAAATCTCAGCGTAATCGGATTTATGTATGGAAGAATACCTGTAAACATTTGCACATCTCCTGGGTGACTGGCCGCTTTACTCATTAAATGCAAGTAATCCACGTAAATAAAACACAAAATCGGTACGCAATTTGTTACAACAATTTTGATCCATCATTATAAGAAGACTGTTCAAGTGATATATTTATATATGTCATATATATATCACAATATATATATATATATATATATATATATATATATATATATATATATATACATAAAAACAAATTACTTCAAGTAAAAAGGATTAATATGTATCAATGTATGTATGTATGTATGTATGTATGTATGTATGTATGTATGTATGTATGTATGTGTCTGTGTGAGTAAATATTAGGTTAGAAGTTTCAAGTAAGCAATGGTCTATAAACAGATGAAATCAGGGCTAAATCAGGACAATGGTTTTGTATGACACACACAATGGTGTGTAAATATAGGTGTTTACTTAAACTGTGACCTTTTATCTTAGATGAAGACATGAAATATAATTAAACAGCTTCATTTAAAGAAAAAAAATTGGCTGTTTAGCATACCACTTTCATAAAGCAACAACTTAGGTGCCAACTGCTCAGATTGGGACTTATCCAAAAATTGGTATTCTTTGCCACTCTATATATTCAGTATTGTTTGCTTTTGTTTGTTTCAGTTTTACGCAACAGTCCATCCTTGCCGATGATACAGCATTTTTACCCAAGTGCAACTTCTTTTAAATTTTATGATTTTAGATTCTGCCTTAGTCATGGGCGACTAGCAATCTAAGGGGAACATTCCACTTATTTTGCAAGCACGTTACGGAACTTACCTGCAATATTTTCTCTTTGAATTCCCATTTCTTCACTAGCCATTGCTCTAATGAGATGTTTGTAGTTCGCTTTATAAAATATAAAACATAAAATTTGGGTAAATAATTTGTCGGAAGTATCTCAGAATCGTATTTACATGATTTCTCCTCATCCAATGCATCAATTCGTGCGATGTGCTGTGTAAAACAGAAAGGTCAACGTTAGATCATTGGTTGACAAAGTTCAGTAATACTGAGGTAATTGTGCATTTCTAACTGCAAAAAACTTAAATATGAATCGTGATTCAATGCTATTTTCTGTAGCATTCTGCCATACAAACTGATTTAGTGGATAGAAGGTGGCAAAGGAAGTAAAATAGCACTTGAATGATCAAAAGTGGTTAAGAATTTTAAAGAATATGGATCTTTAAGGTATTAACTTTAGGTGCCGTAAAATAATTCTTTGTTTGTCGTCCGCGTGCGGGTAGGTTTTTGGATGAAATCTAAAAATCAGACACAGATCGTCTACTCGAAAATACGGCGAATTGTTCCCTTCCTTTGTCAATGTCACATTCAGAGCGCCATCACACTGCAATTTCCTTATTGTAAACGTCGCAAACACGCAGATGTCGTATGATCGTTTCTATACAAATATCGTAAAAGGGTATATCCGCCGCTGTACGTAAAGTGTACATCTGCACCTCTGCACCTCCTGTTGTAGAGGACCAATGTACCGTACTATGGATTGACCGTTTCAAAATTGGATTTCTTCCTCAAAGTTTTCATGTCGGAGGAAGGGTGTGAAATTGTATTGGTCTCCACAAGAGACGGATCGAAAATGATTGTTGACTGATTTGGCTTCAAATAAGGAAAGGAACTGAATTTCCATTGGCGTTTCCACGATCCGCGATTGATCACGATATTGGATCTGCACCAGAGCAAGCAGGTACCACGAAATCTTCGTTGTTGAATGCTCCCTAGTCATTGTGGTTATACCATGTAACTTGTGAGTTATTCAGTTTATAAAGTACGACGACTTAGAGTATTTCTGTATCCTGTTGGCGTCTCTTCTACTCCAATATTTACCCGAGCGTGTACGCATCCAGTCAACTATATCTACTCACCACTCGACCACGTTACATGACATAATTAGTGTACAGTGTCTTCTGCTCGACGTGATGTTAAATGACGCTCATCATCCGAAGAATTGGTGCGTACATTTATGTTGCTCGAAAATTACTAGTATTATAATGCCAGGCAGCAGACAACGATCAGTGGACATCCCTGTTTCAAGATATTCTGAAATGGCTGGATATACTGAACTGTTGTAACTCCATTCTACTAACTTGCCACACAGTCTTACAACATACTGTCAGTTGCCTTCTCATTGCTACAGTAGTCAGTACAGGTCACGAAATTAATGGTAACCTTTATGTCCCAAGTGTCAACACTTCCTTGGGTAAATTCTCAATATCATATACAGGTTGCATCTATTGGAATACACTACCTAGACAAATTAAAACAAAAACTAGTAGAAGTTCGTTCAGACACTCCCTTTCAAGTCTCCTTATACACGGTTAGTGTTTTAAGCGATAAAGAGTTATATTCAACTTTACAAATATGTATATCATATGTAAATATATATATTTCTCTATACATTTTTTACGTATTTTCTACTTACTCGTAATATATTTATTTAGTTATATGTTTATTTATTTATTTATGTAGTTGTTCTTATTCACTTAGTTACTTAGCACTTTCAAGTCTACTCTTGCACAATTAGTGTTCAAAGTTATGAAGAGTTATATTCGACTTAACATATATGTATATCATATTTAAATATATATTTTCTATACTTTTTTTTACTTTTTCTTTTTTTAAGCATTTCTACTTACTCGTAATGTATCTATTTAGTTATATATTTATTTATTTAGTTGTTCTTTTATTCACTTTGTTACTTTGTTACAATTAGGTTACTTTGCAGTCCAGCTACTTTCGTGTACACTACCCTCGATATACTTCAGTTTTCTTGTTTATTCTTCTTTTTCTTGATTCAACATCAAATGGCTATGGGAACGGACTAGACTAGCATTTGCTATTTTCCGTTTTCGTTTACCCTTTATCACAGCACAACTCAGATGTACATTCATTATTGAATTGGAATATTAATATGATTAAGGGTAATAAAGATAATAATTATTATTATGGAAGGCTTGGTGACGACGTTGAAATTTGCCTGAGAGAATTCGACCCCGCCGCCCCACAGAAGGTATTCTATCCAGTGATGCAAAACCATTTGTATGCTCGGAGATCACGCGTGGCCATTCTGCTACCGAGGGCGCCGTTACATATCCTAGAATGACTAATTCTGTGTCTCGTTCGCAGTTACTTCCATGCGATAGTCCGGAAGACGTACACTTTTAGGGTTTTTTTCCAGATCTTTATAGCATGATTCTATCCAAAGATTCATATTATTCAAAAACTGAAGTTGAGTTTCTATTTTTTTATCTTTTTGGGGGATATTTTTGGCTATCTCTTCTCTTTGGTTTTTGATCGGTAATGCCTGGAAGAGTACGGAAGCCATCCCCAGGCTTGCTCCGAATTAACGTATGGTCTCAGTTTTTTGTTTGACTGATTTTTAAAAATTTCAGCGCAAATATTTGGTGAAAAATTAGATTCTTGATGACTCATACTAAGCCTGTTTCTTTATTAGAAATGTGGATTTTGAAAAATTAAAACCATATCATCATTGTACAACTAAATACGATTCCAATGACATACTACATGTCTATGTTGACCCCGAAATCAAGGGAGGAGTAGAGTTTGAAAAAGGACAGTCATATCAGAATGAACAATGTATTTCGCCATGTTATAATTTTGGCTTTTGTAAGCACACGCACTGTACTCATGTTTGCGCTCGCTTATGTTGCGACTAAAATCCTACGATACCATACCGTGCCACAAACACTGTCATACGCCGATGACTGCAATGTGTATATGCCTAGGTAAACCTGTGCGATTTTTCGATCGCGAGAAGTTTGAATCAAATGTTTATATTTCCCGAGAACTACAAGGGCCAGGTACATAGTTTTGCCGACTGTCGACATAGGCTTTTTGTTTCGACATGTACATACCTTCGGGCATGTGGTTGCCGATACCGATGTCGGCCTGTCGTAAATAATAACAACAAACGCCAGCTGATAGGGGTATTACATACAGAACTTCACTATCGCTTGTTGAAAATTGCAGCCGGTTATTTATATGTTCAGAGCCGGCGTCAACAGCTTTGCTGATTTTGAAGGGGTGCCGCATAAATTCATTGCAGGTTGTAGTTCGCTAAAATGTGTCTCTGTCAGGTATCAGAAATAACGGCGATTGTGCAAACAAGTTCCATCTTTTTATATCTGTTGAAACTACAAATCCGTGTCTTACATTTCCCAAGCCGGTGATATATACATAAATGCGTGTACAAGGCAAAGTTTCTGCTTGCGATGTAAATATTTTTGAGGCGACCGCAATCGCTGTGACTAGACTGGATGTACACACTGATTGCGTTGCTACTGGTTCACGTATGGTTTATGCGTCGCGCAATATTGGAACAATACAATGTGCAATCTGATCTCTGTGCATAGAAATCGTATTGCATTATGGGTAATTTTGCGCCCATGCTAATAGGAAGTTGGATGAACGGAAAGCTGAAATACTGCCTGCCTATCTACGAGAATTTTCAGCCGACTTTTGGAGCGACTTGAATGTTCAAATCATGTACAACTATGAACATGTTACAACAGCCCTAAAAGAAAATTTCCTGCCATAAGAAATTCAGAGACTATGACGAACTGTTGATGTAATTCACATTGTCATCAATGAGAATAACCATGGCATGTGTAGTTGTATACAGTAGCAGCAGTAACCTGGTGATGACCCAAGCGCGGAGAGACGATCATCAGCCCACATTCCGCTCTTTGCCTCTCTGACGTTCCGGCAGAGGCTTATTACTGGCAACCGGTCATAGGAGGCATTGATCCGAAGGTAATTTGTAATGCCGAGAAGATATGTTTGATACTGATTTGTTCAACGACGAAATTAATATTTTCCAGTTCTAGGCAGACATGCCTTGAGAAGAACCATGGTAATAGCGACCCAGACGAATTACTGGCAACCGGCCCGGATGAGATGCTACTCGAAAGCTAATTCAAGGAGCTGCGTGAATCTGTGTGAGACATTATTTGTCTGCCATGCAGACAAGACAGCCTGACGAGCTGTGTATGGAATACGACGTGTTTACGGACAATAATAATAATAATAATAATATTTTATTGCTTGCTTGTAAATATAGGATTTACATCACATTTGTGGCAATAAAAGTGTGATACAAAAATAAGTTAAAATTTTCGTC
>LD350045.1:0-31221 GCA_001465055.1 Ptychodera flava | reverse complement strand
ACAGAGAAAGGAGGAACCATGTTTTAACAACTCTATACAAAACCCATCAATCCCTGCTGCTTTTTTACTTTTTAAATTTCTAATTGCTGATAACACTTCATTAGTTGACGAAGATTAAGGTAACACGGACATCTGTAATATTGTAGTGACAGAAAAAAATTCACAGACTTAATAATACAGCGCCCGTATGTGTAAGTATCTATCCATGGCAGGATAGAAGGCGATATAATACAGGTATGAGAGAAAATGAAATGAAAACCATTATTACTGGCTTTATAATTGATCTTTACGACGTAAATCTTTGATATTGAATATGAATCATTGTCTAAAATTATTGACATCATTGACTTGTAAACGAATGAACATCGAGCTCTTACGAACTCTAGACTAGTGAACTTAGCACTTTATATAAGACCGTTTCCTGACAACTATTGTTAGTCTACCCTAGTCATTGAAGTTATACCGTGTAACTTGTGAGGTACTCAGTTAATAAAGTACGATGACTTAGAGTATTTCTGTGTATCCTGTTGACGTCTCTTCTACTCCTATTTCCTTTCCCAGCGTGTACGTATCCCTTCAACCATAGCTACTCACCACTCGACCACACTACATGACAATACTGTTCAAGAAACACTTGAATTTACTTTCACGACAAAAAACTTCGAATTATAACTGCCATAAAGTGAGGTATATATGTTTTCATTCTTGGGAAATTTGCATTCTGATGTAAAGGAATGTTACACCCGTGGCCACTTTAGTGCTGATCAAGCCTACTATACAGACAGAAATTCTGCTCGTATAAAGACAAAACAGACCCTGCCAAGGGTTGTAAATGAGAGCTAACGATTGGCACTCTGTGTTCAAAACTGAGACACAAGACACCACTTCCATTCATGAAAGCCCCCACGCAATAATTAGTTTATTGAGGCAACACACTTTTATGAGCTCACTGCTACAGCATCAAGGAAAATTTTATGTCCCATGCAGACGGTGTGTCTGGGGGAATTGAAATAAACAAGACTTGTACATGGACCAGTGCATGGTAATGTTACAGTATCTCAATATTGAACACAGGGTGCCAATCGTAAACTCTCATTTACAACCCTAGACAGAGCTAGTTTTGCCTTTGTACAAGCAGATTTTCTGTCTGCGTCAAGTAGCCTTGATCAACACTACAGTGGCCACGGGTGTAGTTCTGAACGGTCGAGTGTAAATTATATTTTAATGTAAAGGTTATTGTGCTTTCACGAACACAACACATCTCACAATACTTGCATGCCATTTTCGTGTGAAAGTGGCTTGACAAAGTGAAAGAACCAGATACTTCGTGAAAAACTGAAAAACAAAACTATTTTTTTCAATTTATGACTTGCAACTTGTATTGGCATTTCCGACATTACCGACTCTGATATGATATAAAAGTTAATATAAGTTACGTAAGTTAATATCTACCCGATAGTAGTGCTTTTTGACACAGCCGGGTTGGTTGAATCTGTTTACAAGGTCGTTATGCTTTGATAATGCATATATCCTCTGTTAGCCAGAGAAACTTTGAGGTTGCATATCTACTTGTCAGATACTCGATAGAAAAGCGTTCATTACTGCTGATGAAGGTACATTTTCGGAAGCGATATCTGATATTTAAATCATACCTTAAAAGGAGGCGATGTCGGTTTATGGTACAAACTCGGCTGCGACGTCGACACTCTAATGGTGGTAGCTCTGCTAAAATTAGTTTTGAAATTCTAACTGTGGTAGTACCTTATATGTTAAAATTTCCTGTCACAAATTGACTGCTAGTGATTTGTTGCAGCTTAGTCCTTGAAAGTTTTTGAGACTAACCTATAATCGTTTTGCACAACAAAGACACCGCCAGATGAGTCCCGGAATTCTGATACTATAGCGATACTATTTAAGAAGCATAAATAACAGCATAACACTTGAAGTTACGTTCACGACAGAAAACTTCGAATTACAACTGCTTCA
This sequence comes from Ptychodera flava, assembly GCA_001465055.1. NCBI lineage: Eukaryota > Metazoa > Hemichordata > Enteropneusta > Ptychoderidae > Ptychodera > Ptychodera flava. The sequence continues at coordinate 29,235 of LD350045.1, read as the reverse complement.
AGTGAGTGATTTATGCCTTCATTCTTGGGTTGTTTGAATTCCGATATGAAGGAGCGTTGGTTCTACATGGTTGAGTGTAAATATAACATTTATTTGTGCTTTCATGCACACACCACGTCTCACTATACTTGCTTGTCATACGCCTATGAAAATAGCATTGGCGAAGTAAAAGAACCAGGCACTTCGTGAAAAACGGAAAAGAAAACTATTTTATCAATTAAAGACTTGCAACTTGTATTGGTATTTCCGGCAGCACCGACTCTGTTTATATATGATATAAAAGTTAATAGAAGTTTCGTTCTTTTAAAAATGGGAATAGGAAAACATCCACCGATCCAAATCTATGAAAGTTGGGCTTTGCTGACAAAGCCGGGTAGTTTCAATCTGTTGACAAGGTCGATATGCTCTGATAACGCAATAATCCTCTGTAAGCAACAGAAACTTTGAGATTGCATATCATCTTGTTAGATAATCGATAGACATGCTCTTATTACTCCTGCTGAAGGTAAATTTTCGAAAAGAGATAATCCAATAGTTCAATCATACCTCAAGAGGACACAACATGTCGGTTCATGATGCAAACTCTGCAGTGACACGCTAAATGTAGTAAATCTGATAACACGTGTTGAGTTGTTCTTACTGTAGTAGCAGCTTATATGATAACATCTCTTTCAGAAACTGACTGCTAGTGATTTATTGCAGCTCGGTTCTGGAAGGTTTACAAACTAACCTAATCATATGTACATATTGATAATGTCACGCCCCTACGTAAATTTTTTGCACATTAAAGATACCGCTGGATGGGTTAGATCGATACAATACTGATAAGGTTTTAGAAACATAAACAACAGCATTTCACTTGAATTTAGATTCGCGACAGAAAAATTCAACTTCCATAAAAGTGAGTAATTGATGACATTATTCTTCAGTGTTTGCATTCTGGTGTGAAGTAGCGTTGGGTCTGAATGGTGGTATAAACTTTATTTTGCTTTCACGCAAACAACACGTCTTTCTACACTTGTTTGTTATACGCATGTCAAAATGACATGGACGAAGTGAAAGAACCAGATATTTAGTGAAAAATGGACACAAGAGACTAATTTTTATCTATGACTTACAACTTGTCATGGTGTTTCCGAAAGCACCGACTCTGTTTATATATGATACAAAATTACAGTACGTTATTTTTTAAAAAGGGAATGGTAAACATCTACCGTATCAAAATCTATAAAAGTAGGGCTTTGTTGATACAGCAGGGTAGCTTCTATCTGTTGTCAAGGTCGTTATGCTTTGATAACGCAGCAATCTTCTGTAAGCAACAGAAACTTTTGGTTTGCATATCATCTTGTCAGATACTCGACAGATATTCCCTTATTACTCCTGCTGAAGGTAATTTTTCGAAAACAATCGAAAGCAGCTCGGTTCTTGAAGGTTTACAAACTAACCTAATTATATATACATATTGAAAATGTCACACCCCTACGTAATCTTTTTGCACATCAAAGACATCGCCAGATGGGTCTTGGGTTATTAGTATTCTGATATGAAGAAGCATGGGTTCTACATGGTCGGTGTAAATATAACGTTAATTGTGCTGTCACGCACCTAACGCGTCTGTGAAAACCTCAAAGGTGTCCCTTACTTCTACGGTGTCCCTGTGTTTTCAGTAGAAATTAAAGTTTCATTCAAATCTTGGTATTAAGTTGTAGAACTTTGTAACGTCTTGCGCTTTAATTTGTTGTTCGAGTCATTTTAGCTTACTTTTAGTTTATGAATATATACCAATGAGAGCTTATATAGTAGGTCGACGACGTCTGTCTGTCCGTCCATATGTATGTATGTATGTATGTATGTATGTATGTATGTATGTATGTATGTATGTATGTATGTATGTATCAAAACTACCACACACAGCACCTACCATCTTAATATTTGGTGTACATGAGCACCAAGGGCTGAATTAAAGTGGCACTCCCACTTGGTAACATTTTTAAAACACATTTTTTAATGCCAACGATCGATATTTGACGTGGTGACTGCGCGCGGATCGCGAGATATCGATAAAAACATGTCTTCATAACAGTAAAAGTTTGAATTCCGGTGGCCCACCTAAATTCAGCTTCCGAACATCGAACGTTCTGCACGGGCAATTGTCAACTAAGCTATGGAGTACGAATCTACGCTGGCGCTGCTGTATGCCACAGTACCTCTTGCGTCAGTGATCGGTCATGCCCCGTGGGAGAAAACTGAGTCTTACTGACTTGGCGAAAAAACGAAAAACAATTTTTGCTGATTCCACCAGAATTTGCATAGGTGACTAGCACAGTTACGTGCGGTTGATACATAGCGGCCGCCGCGTGGTATGCATAGACGCATACCATGCGCGCGGCGAACCACACATACTGTGTGGCAGACGACAAAATGTAGTCATCGGAGGCGGCTAATATTTAACACGTAAAAACTGATGTTTATGTGGTGTTGGTTAAAAATATAATACAACTCATTTACAATAATGAAACGACAAAAACTAAGGAGAATTTAAAAACACTTACCTGAGGTAAAGGCATAATTCTGTATATAAAGTCTTTGCAGTGGGAAGTAAATTCATTGCGTCGTTCGAACTTATTGTAGACTCCCTAGAATATCGTCAATAAGCACAGTAACAAACCTTCAGGGGATTTCGGGTTAAAATCAGAAACGATCGTAAAACTTCGGGATGTGAAAAATACGCTCGGGAAATGACATGTTTTTATTGATATTCGCGATCCGCGCACAGTCGCCACGTCAAATATTGACCGTTGGCATTAAAAAAATGTTTTAAAAATGTTACCAAGTGGGAGTGCCTCTTTAAGCTAAATTTCTTCAAATTTTGGTGAGATTTTGGTAGTTGTATTTATGGGCAATTTTAGCTCACGTGTTCACACGTGGGCTAATGTCATAGTGATGTCTGTCTGTCTGTCCGTGTGTGTGTGTGTGTGTGTGTGTGTGTGTGTGTGAGTGTGTGTCTATCTGTCTGTCTGTTTACACGATAACTCAAAAACGCCAGAACAGATTCAAGATTTGGTACACGGGTACGAATGCTACTTGCAAGAACTGATTAGATTTTGGTTGGCGTGGCTTGCATGTTAATGAAGTTATGCAATATCATTTTTTCCGTTCGATGGTTTCCCTATGGAGACGGTAATGACAGTGTAGACATATATCAAGAAATACAGCACCTACTTTAATGAAACTTTTCAGATGACAATCTCAGAACATTATGATGATACTGTGAGCGTCATGTCAAATATCTGCTCATTTGCATATTTAACGAACTGTTGTTATTAGTGACATAACTCTGAAATTCCTGCATCAAACTTGATGATACGTGCAACAAATGTTGATCTGATATATATCTAATTATACTTAGAAGCATTTGGCAGTTTCCTTTAACAAATAGCTCATTTGCATATTTTATAATGTTTTATAATTAGTCATATAACTCCGATATAACTGCACCAAATGTGTGACTTCTGCTGCAGATACTGATCTGACTGACATCTAACTGTGGTGTAAAGCACTCAGTAGTGTCAAGTTAATTAAGGGTTCAATCGCATATTTAATGAACTTTGTAATTAGGTATATAACTCTGAAATTACGGTACCCAAGTCAGTGTAATCTGGTACAGATATTGATCTGATAAATATCTAATTGTACTGACAAGCACTTGGCAGTGTCAAGTTAACGAAAAGCTCATTTGCATATTTTAAGAAGATATGTAATTAGTCATATAACTCCGAAATAACTGCACCAAATGTGATGAAATCTTCTGCATATACTGATCCGACAGATATCGAATTATGGTATAAAGCATTTAGTTGTATGGAGTTAATTAAGGGTTAATTTGCATATTTAATGAACTTTGTAATTAGTGATATTTCTCCAAAATTACTGCATTTCATTGGATGAAACTTGCTAGAGATATTAATCTGATAAATTTTTAATTGTACTGAGAAGCATTAGGTTTGTCAAGTTGATAATTAAATCATTTACATATTCGATAAAGTTTTGTAATTAGTGATTTAACTCTGAGAGTACTGTGCGAAAGGTGATGAAACCTGCTGCATATAATGATATAACAGATATGTGATTGTTCTTATTACACGCCTCACACGGGTGTCGATTATATTGTTATGAATGTGGTTTACTAAGAGCAATATTGAAAAATATAATAAAATAAATCCTCTTCAGAGATAGTTACTCTGGCAGTAGACCGTATACACGTCAAGTCTTATCAGAAGTCTGTCTTCTTCTCCGCGTCCTGTGCTCAACTGAGATGCTGTCAGAATGTCTGTCTTTATTCTTGTGTTTTGGTTAGTGATTATCCTGAGGTGTGCAAATGTTGCGTAACATCTCCTTGCTCTTTGTCTGTCACTTAAATATGAGACAGGTCAAAGGTACAATTGATTTACACAACTTCATAACAGTCAAAATGTATGCAGTAATTCATGTTATACTGTATTATTTCATGCGTCCAGTAGTGTCTGATAAATGTCAATACATGTCGAGTCATCAGGAGTCAATTTCAATGCTTGATAACTAAGTTTGTAATTTTGTCAAACTCAAAGTCATTTCTTCCATTCAGGGGTCACATTAGTGGGTCAAGTTGTTCTGTTGAATAAATGCTAAAATTTTCTAGTCTGTTTACTGGATATCCAACATTCTGTGAAGCGAACTACTATTAATGAACCTGTTGTAAAACACGTGAGCACCTTTAGTTCATATCTGGTTCCAAAAAATCTTCTTCTCTGAAAGCGCTTGTCCAGTTGCCTTGAAACGTGGCATGCATGATCCTAGGGTTGGCATCTGTTTAAAATTGTGGTGAATTCATATTTATAGTTTTGAATGCAATTTTTTCCATTTTGGTCAAAAACACTTTTTATCACAAAATTCTTGTTTGATTGCTTTGGTACTTTATAATCTTGATCCATTGGTTGTCATTTGTCGGACCCAGTTCACCACAGTTAAATTTTTTAAGTCAATCTCAACGTCATCATCCTTGTGTAAGTAAGTTTTGTAAGTTGTTCCAAAAATCGATACATCAGTTGTATAGGAAGAAAACAATATTCACTTTTCTCTGGAGGGTTCCTGAGTTACTGGTTGTATGTTGAAATCTCTATATGTATCTGGTGTATGGACAAAATGTAAACATTGGTTGCATATGTTATCTGTACCAGTCAATGTCATCTATTGTCCATGAAAAACATAACATATTTGTCAATCCAAATAAACTGCCTTTCGGATTGATTGTCTTAAAAAATATCACATAAGTAGAAAGCACACAAGAAACTAATCAAATTGATGTATTGTGCATTATGTTAACCTGAGTGCCTGTATATTTTTCTATTTGATCGCCACATCCAGCTGCTTGTTATCTCTTTATCATTGACCATGGGCCTAGACACACAAGGAGGCTAAGACCAAGTTTGTAGAGCTCATAGCTGAATAATTTCCACATTCTATATGGCCAGCTTCAAGGTGTGGAATGCTTAGATTGTTATGGGATTTTGTAGTTGTTGATGACTGAATAAGAAAATAACGTAATTTTCCATAATCTGCAATATTTCCATTGATAAGAGAGTTATTGCTTTGTTTTGGTACATATATGGGGGGGGGGGGTATTGTATGCGATATTTTTGTTGGGAAGCATAAAATTGGTATATCTGTAGTTTTGGGGGTTCTTTTTTCGATTTTGGGTCAAAAATGTTATGTTCAGGAATCACATGTCAGCAGGTATCAAATTGATTTTGTGCACAGTAACAACCCCTTTTTACTGTCGTTTAAATAGCCTTGGTAGAGGATGCCCTAGGTTTCTTGGCAGTCCCGGGACGAGGCTATTGTTGCTGCCTCGTGTTCACTTATACTCAGCATTGCACTGTAGTGCACAACATTGTTCAAGCAAAATTTTCTTTACATTACGATAATGGAGACTGGAACGGACTTTAAAAACTGGTGCGAAGAGCAGGGTCTCGTTGAAAGTACCCTAGATAAACTGGGTACTGAGCAGATTACTTCATTGCAAGTCTTAAAAGCGATGGACGTGACCGACATCAACTCACTGAACCTGCTGCTCGGACAATGCTGTTTGCTACGTCAAGCATGTAAGAAAATCACGTGTGAAGCAGCTGGTAAATCTCCAGTCCATTATGCTGACGGGAAGGGTACGGCCCCTCAGGCACCAGTCACAACAAAGAGCCTGGCTGGGGATTCGGAACTGAATCGGCTGTTAGAAGTCCTAGGAAACGATACCTTGAAAACAGTCCTCTCTGATCCAACAACGGCGGCAATGCAACAGCCACGGGAACCGGATGGCGCCAAAGGTGAGCAGAGCAACAAACCCCTACTAATCCCCGATTTTGTCACAGCAAAGAAGGGAACGATTGACGATACGGACGAAGCTGAACTAGTGAGCGATGGTTCCACTAAACTAGTTGTTCGTACTTCAAAAACCAGGCCAAAACCAGAACAGATTTCACTGTCTCAATGGATATCGGCGAACGCGCGTATTTTGCGTAAGCAAATAATGGCGGGAAAGCTGTCAACATCCGATATCGTCGACTATCTCGATCATACCATAAATATCGGGGACTATGCTCAGACGTTTACAGTTCCTTCGGTGATGTGTTACGATCACGAATATCGCAAAAAACAGGCGGTATCAAGCAGCAAGTGGGGAACCGTCGACTTCCACTTGTCTCTATACCATCTTGAGCGCTGCACCTCCACGCAACCATCGAAACCTCAACAGAAGCAGCGCAGCTATGACAAGGCGGGCAAATAAATATGCTACGATTTCCAAAACCCGACTGGCTGTGGTCGCAACCAATGCACGTTTGCTCATATCTGCATAGAAAAGGGCTGTGGAAGGGGTCACCCACAATTTCGCCATAAACAAGCAGATCGAGAGACTAGTGCCACTGAAGGCGCCTCACAATAGGATCCAATCACTAGCCCGCTGACAGACCGTTTGCACGTGTGGGAACGCAAATTAGAAGATGACTTTGACCGTTCATTTATTTTAGACGGAATTTCAAACGGATTCCACATCATTGAACCTAACAGCCACCTTCGGCCTGCTGAGAGAAATAACTATTCGTCTCTGACTTCACATAAGATAGCTGCTGAGAAGCAAATCCAGGAAGAGATAGCCTGTGGCAATTATAAAGTGACAGGTACAAAGCAAACGATTATTAGCAGTCTGGGTGCTATCCCAAAACAAAACAAAAGCAGAGTAAGACTCATCCATGACTGCAGTCAACCTGTTGGAGATGGTTTGAACTCATATGCTACCACAGAACCATTTACTTATGAATCCATTGACAATGAAGTACGTCTGTGTAAGCCAGGCTGCTACCTTGCCAAAGTAGACCTGAAATCAGCATATCGTGCTGTACCTATAAGCAAAGAGTCTCAAAGCGCTACAGGTCTTAAATACAAGTTTACCGGGGATGACGACTGGACCTACATGGTTGATACTGGGCTACCCTTTGGGGCTGCTAAAAGCCCAGAGATTTTTAATCGGATTACACAGAGTGTTACAAGGATGATCCGTCGGCGGGGATATCGTGCAATTATTTTATACCTGGATGATTTTCTCATCATAGGAGACACAAAACTAGCATGCGGGCAAGCATTCAGGGCATTGCTCCAATTACTACGGCAACTGGGTTTTACCATTAATTGGGATAAGGTAGTAGAACCAACTCAATGCCTCACCTTCTTAGGGATTCAAATGAACACAGCTCAAAGAACACTGTCACTTGATGCAAATAAGCTTATGGAATTGCAGAATATGCTGGCGTCTTGGACACATTACAAGCGAACAACAAAGCGGAATCTGCAGTGACTTGTTGGAAAACTTACCTGGGCAGCCAGGGTCATTCGCGGTGGACATACATTTTTGTGTCGTTTGGTCACGTTAATGAATTCAGTGTCGCGGCAGACACACCATGTGCGAATCAATAAACAAGCAAAGGTGGACATACAATGGTGGGCAAACCTGTGTAGCAAGTTTAATGGCACGGCTTTCTTCATTGAAGACCAACCGTTGCCCCAGCAGGACTTTGTCTCCGATGCGAGTGCTATAGCGGGTGCAGGCTATTTTGCGCAAGACTGGTTCTACATGCAGTGGCAGGTAGACCACCCTGACGTTGCTGGCGGACATATCAAAAACAAAGAACTCTATACAGTTTTATTGGCATGCAGGCGTTGGCATGAACAATGGCATAATAGACATATAGTCGTATACACTGACAATATGGCCTCCCTGTATATGATAAATGCAGGCACATCCCGCGATGAGCAAAGCATGGGGTGGCTGCGCGAACTGTTTTGGCTTTCGGCCACATCAAACTTCTACATTACAGCACGTTATGTGCCATCCAAGGCAAACAATGCAGACTCTCTTTCACGGATGCATGATCGTAAACATTTTTTTTCAGCCATAAGCCTGCTCCGGTCGGAAACTTACCCATTGAAAGATTGGAGAGAACACATGTCTGATGATTCATATTCTTATTTACTACAGGCTCTGTCTACTGGCAAGTACGACAAATGGATCAGGATCTGGACAAGTACAAAGCAGCAGCATACGCAGAAATCACCAAAAGGACATATTCCTCCCAAAGGAAAGCCTTCCTGAGATTTTGTATGTACTTCGGTATCCTTCCGGTACCATGCTCACATCTGACAGTAGCTCGTTATGCTGGTTTTCTTGCAAGAACATTAAAGCCAGCAAGTATTCCTGGGTATTTGAACACTATAAGACTGATGCATGCTGAGGTTGGTGCTCCCAATCCGTTAGAAAACAATTGGTTGCTAGCAATAGTAAAGCAGGGAATCAACCGGTTACATGGGAGCCCACCAAAGCAAAAACTCCCTATTTCTCCTGCGATACTTGCAAGTATGTACAGTAGTCTCGACTTGTCAATCCCATTTAATGCAACCTTTTGGTGTACATGTTTAATTGCATTCTTTTCCTTTGCTAGGAAGTCTACACTTTTGCCAGTGTCTCATGCTAAACATGATCCTATGAGATCTCTTTGCAGGAAAGATATTGCCTTTACAGATACTGGAGCTGTGATATCCATTAAGCAAACAAAAACCATCCAGTTTAGCCAGAGAGTACTGGAAATTCCTATCCCTGAGATCAGTGGTTCCCCCCTATGCCCAGTTGCAGCACTCAGGCACATGGTTGAGTTGTCTCCAACAAAATCTCCCACAGATCCACTGTTCTCTTATGTCACAATAGGAAAGTCATATAGAGTGCTGGCCTCCTTAACTCACTCACAGTTTGTAAAGACACTGAAACTTGTGCTCCGTGGTGCTGGGTACAACCCCTCCGATTACTCTGGACACTCTTTTAGGAGGGGAGGTGCTACTTTTGCATTTAGTCTGGGTATTCCTCCATTGCTCATTAAACATCAAGGGGATTGGAAGTCCAATGCTTTTGAGCGTTACATTGTAATTAGTGCTGATACAAAGTGCAAATTGGTTAGAGCTATTGCCCTAGCAATTAGGCAATAGATTATGACGCGGGTTAGTGAACTGATATCTTTGTAAATAGGCAGTGCTAGCAAATGAGCAGCCTGGGGGGGTGAAAAAAAATGCAAAAATATATATATTTATTGACTTTGGTTGGGGGTTTGGCGCAAGTTGGCTATTTATGTCAACTATAAATAAAGTTGACCTTTGACCCCAACCTTCCGTGTTTGTTGTTGCATTGTTAGGGATATTTAAGTGCACAGTAACGACCCCTTTTTACTGTAGTTAAAAAAGCCTTGGTAGAGGATGCCCTAGGTTTCTTGGCAGTCCTGGGACGAGGCTATTGTTACTGTCTCGTGTTCACTTATACTCAGCATTGCACTGTAGTGCACAACATTGTTCAAGCAAAATTTTCTTTTTTGTATTCATTGGCGCAAGTTGGCTATTTATGTCAACTATAAATAAAGTTGACCTTTGACCCCTCAACCTTCCGTGTTTGTTGTTGCGTTGTTAGGGATATATAATTAGTTCATAAGGATCATATTATTACCATATTTTAAAATATTGCTGAAATTTGGATAAGTAAATATGAGCGAATTGTAACACAGAAGTTCGTTATCGTTAATATTAAAAGTGCAGCCGACACACTGTTTTACAAAATATTAGCATGGAAATATCTATATGTTGTGTTTAAAAAGAAGTTTAGGGGTACATATCTAGTAGTTTGGGCAAAAGTTTGCCTGTTTTATTAAAACAACGCCAAATATGATATTTCTTAAGTCCCTTGTCTTATTTAAAAAACGAAAATTTCGGCACATTTTACCTAAGTATTTGTGGTAGATACATGCTCTATGCATTTTGTCAAATGAATTCAACATACCCAAAAATGGTAATGAGCACAACAAGTGTAAACTTAGTTAAAATCTCAATTAATATAGGACAGATTGTCTTTGCAAGGCAGCCAACATACCATATTGTACAAAAAAGTGTTGCATTAAAGTCACCATGAGTGAATCTAAAAGAAGTTGTGGTATGCAGATCTTTTAAAGGGACATTATTTGTATCTTTTGACCTTATATTCTTGCAAACGAGAAGTTGATAATGTTGTTCGACTTATTGAAAGATGTCTAAAGAACGGTCGACCATAGACAACTTCCATCCCGTTTGCGTACACTGTATAGAAAAACCTTGGATCAGGGGTTAATGGTGGGCTACCGTTGACCTGCGATCAGACCACACTGCTAACTGCTATCTAGGCTGCTGTAAGCATCCGCGTGTAAAAAAATAAACCACACGAAGTGAAAGTCGAGAGCGCAGTGTAGCAGTTTCGGGATTCCCTATTACCGATGCCGTTTGCTCAGTTACATTTTGACGGTCAGTTTTTCATGGAGATCTTGACGGCCAATCCTGCTCTTAGATACACCATTCTTTGCTGCTACAGAGCACATTTTTGTGATGGGCATTTCAAATGCCTACAAGCTGCAAGAAGCTGACGACAAGGCCTATAATTGCTGAATTTTTTCGTCTCGTTTGTACCTCCATATGTAGACTTGCCCAAAGCCTGTGGGCATAGAAATGTCAAAACAGAGGAAAATGAAGGGATAAACTTCAGTAGACAGTCACGTTAGTGTCGAGGTGATCGCGAAATTGAAGCATATACAACAGAGGGGCCTCTACTGTCTGTGATTGAAGCTGCTTTGGCGACTGACACATACCCGGTACACCATGTACATTGTTTGGTGAACGCTAGCTCTGCGTAGCACGGCTGTGCAAAATCGCTGGCAGCACCTCGGTCCCGGCGTGCAGTTTCTCCACAAAAAACAACCCATTTTTAATCCCAAACTCGTACTGAGTTTCGTTTTCAAGCACACCCGCCTCGCCTGGGTACACGATTAGCCCTGCGTACAGGTCTTTGTGTTCCCGGCGTTATACGGCGTGGAGGCCGTATAACGCCAGGAACACAGACCTGTACGCAGGGCAAGGTACACGATGTGCTCAGCTACGCAAAACCCACTTTTGGGAGTGGGACGGAGGCCGTAAACGACGTATAGGGTCTAGGCGCTGTCATTGCGATGTACTCACTTTTGGTTCGAAATGCGATTCAACTGATACAAATAATTACACGATGCATTGAGAATAACAATATTCGAACAGATCTTGAGTGTCGAGAGGTGACTCCAATCGCGAGCTGTATCAATCGACAGTACAGTACCCGCTCGGCGCGGTGTCACGATGTCACAGATGCTACACCGTGCACTGTTCTGTCCGAGTGCGATGTTTCCAAGTTCAACAAGTGATCATGTCATGATTGTAAAACAAACCAACGTAATGGCAAGAAAATGCCCTAAAAATCTTAAAAGTTGCCGAAGATTTGCTAACGATCAAATGCACAGAAAATGCATTACTCTGTACCTGTTTCACTATCACCACAGCAATCTGACATTGTTTTAGTTTTACCATTGACCCAATTGCGTTTATGGTCTTATTTCTGTTTCACAGTCCCTATCATCGATACTAAAATCAAACTTACAAGCAAATGCCCTGTCTATTTCACTATTTGACAGTAGTTTGTGAGACGTGCATTTGTTTATGCGACGTGAGCTCCTCGATATGCATTGTGCTGAAGTTACTGTGTAGGTGACGGCAGCTCAGCGTTCTAGATGACTTTGATAGTTGACGTATGCGTAGTAATATTGGTCATGTGCTGGGGTTCAATCATGGCGGTTGGTTCAAATCGCGCGGACGCCCTTACAAACATTGAACCTTGCCGTAAAGAGCAAGAAGGCGGTTTTACATATCCTTGAAGCCGTCAATAGTCACAATTTAGGTCTCCTATTGATTTGACCGGGGATTTCAGTCATCGAAAAAATGAAAAAAAATCAAAAGATACAAATAATGTCCCTTTAAACACCAAGCCTTTACTTTACAAGATGCAGGATAGCATAAGTATATCCACAAAGAGGTGTACAGACATTAAACTTTACTGCTTACTCCACCAAGATCAGATTACTAATCACCAACTTTTACGTCTGTGGATATCAATATGACAATTGTGTATGTAAAATATGCTTGAAATGTTTAGTTTGGAAGGTTTTTATTTCTTTCCATTGTCATATTTTACATTTATGGAATTGTTTGTCTGGGTAAGTCAAGTATTGGCTTCTATACAAATCCCTGGTTTGATTCTTTTAAATTAGGTTGGAAGGGCTTCAATAGAGACGTACATATCTAATGCCACAGTAAATGTTTGTGCTTGGAAATTTTCCTAATTTGTCGATCATACTGTAATGCCTGTTTAACTGGGTGGTAGCTTGAGATACACCATTATCATGTAAATGTGGCAGCATCGTTATCAGTTACCCGTGCGACCTAAATAAAGTGATCGACACATCAACTTTTAAATATTACTTGTATGTATTAAGGAATTTATAATCTATGGTTCTTACTAAAGGGTTTACACAGCGGTGTTATTCTAGGCATAGAGCCAGCTACTCCGGAAAACGAGATATGTTTGACCTAAAATGTTTCTGTTCAAATCGATCTCTGGCCCAGCATGGACGCTTTCCTTGCAGTGTTCAACGGTTGTGCAGATGGTAGACGTCGCAGAAGCTTCAATTTAAGGGCCTGCCCCATCATCTCTGTGTCAAAAAGGGGTTCATCAACTACTGGTGTTAAAAATCTGAGTGGCAACTAGCCTTTTGCCATTGTTTACATTCATCGACCATGCCACATGCACAAATCTCCAATGCACGGTTGAATTGCCCCTACATCAGTCCCTTCTACCCAGCTTCCTAGCACCACCGTATATGCTGTACTGGGTATTGAAATTACAAAGTCAATGGTTAACTGAATCGTTTTACATGCTGTCACACTGTGACTGAGATGATTACCTTCGGGGAACCCAACTTGACACTGCATGAATGTATGAACTATGTGAACTCGGCGTAACCTTCTGAGAATGTTGCATCCTCAGTGGCGCACAATATGGCGCATCGAGATTTAATTGCACAAATAGAACAATGGCGTGTCCTAAATTTAACACTGATTATGATGCACTAGGTTGCATGGTATTGTGTAAGTGTGTGTGATTAATGGTTGCAACAGTTGTCATATTTCAATTGAGAGCGAATCAAACTTTGTTCCAATGCACTTGACTTGACTTGATTATGGATATCGCAAGCTAGAGGGTCTATTGAAGCTATTAAGTATCGTGTATACACTCACTCTGGCTTGCAACATGAAAAAGAATTTGAGCACAGTGCCATTGACGCTACTTTTGACCAATGCATTCACTTTTATGATGTTTTAGTTTCGGGATGCATTTTATCTTGCGAAACCAGGATGAACTGCGCGTCAGTTTTTTCACTGTCTTAGAGGGTTTATGAAAGCATCATTGGATTGTACGCACTTGCAAAGCAAGATCTAGCGATGATAGACTGGGAGCAATACAACATTGAGCCATGTCCAAACGGCTAGCGTACCTATTGTAGCCAACTTGGCTTGATTTTGTTTGCAGTCTTTTGGATTTTGGAGGCAGGAAATTAAACAGTGTTTCAGGCCTTTATGATGACAGTGAAAACAGTAATTTCGACAAATAAATCAGGCTCCACCAAGCTGCAGGGGTGTACGTACGGAGGCAACATTGTAGCATGGGAGTTGTCATTATTCACGGCCAGAGGGTCAGAGGAATGATCTCGAAAATCCGAATTCGTTGTGAAGGCCCTTATCATTGGACAGCTTTGGCTGGAGGCCTAAACATTGTCCAAAGTCGCCACAATATTTGTCCGTGTGTATGTGTGTGCCCGCCCGTCTGTCCGTCCGTCCACAGAAAGATTTTGTTCAAATCGCTACCTAAAACCAAAGGTCATGCAATTAGGTGCAGCGTCATCTTTGGAAGATGTAGATTTGATTAAATTTTTAGTGGATGTGGTCTGCATAATAAGCAATCATTTGCATAATTAATTGATTGAATTGTGCATTAGAACTAATAATAATATTGCTTTATTGCCATTCAAAAATGTGAAAAAACACTTACAAAAACAGTCATATAAAGAAAGTATCACGACATGTCCGGGAAAACGAGAGTGAAAAATAGTTGTCTAGCAAAGAATCGGGTTCACTCCCGAGTACCTGATGTTTGACAAATTCACAGTTTGGGCTGACTGTTATACTGAAATTACATAGAATGTCCAATTAACCTTTAAATCAGTAGCTCAGTATCAAGACATACAGCTCTCAGAAAGACAAAAAAGCAGATGTATATGACATATACTTGGACAGTTAAACAGAAATCATTTCAAAATTTGCAAAATGGAAATATTTGTGAAAATGAAAACCAAGGATTCAATGTACATTAATGGCTGGTGAAACTACTCAACCAAATTAATGTAATTACTATGCAGGCACGCAAATTGTTCTGTGGTCGTATTATGCTGAATATTTAATGCGTCTCGCCAATTAGATCGATTGCACATTTAATTCGTTGCTATTATTTTGCTGTATATCAATACTAAGTGCATCGATTATGATGAGACCCAAAGTAAAATATTTATTAAAATTATGTCGACTTATGATGTAAGTTGTTTAAGCAAGACGTTCTAATGCTTAGGTTATTTGCATATTTAAAAGGTTTTTGTCATTGGACCATATATATCAATACTGAGACCATCTTTTTCGAATGGACCTCTGCCTCTGTATTGATCATACATAAGTCTACTTATGTTTTAAAGTGTATGAACAAGAAATTCTTATTAATATCGCCTTTACATACTTAATGAATTTCTTTAATTTGGCTCTAAATCACCACTGAGTTCGTCGACTAAGACCCGACCTCTGCAATTCCTTGAATATTGGTAGGGCTACTAATGTGTAAGTTTTAATCAACACAACATTCTATTTATTCGCTTATTGGCATATTTAATTCATTTCTGGAATTAGGATATGTCAATATTGAGTGCACAAATTGCAACATACCTACTCATTTATTTGACCATATCTAAGGCTTATTATGCTCAATATTTTATTACAAAGCTATTCTTATTACTGGCCAATTTACACATTTAACAAATTTCTGAAATAAGGCTGTATACCAGTATTAAGTTCACTGATATCATGTTTGACCTTTACTTTTTACTAATCATACCGAGTCAAATATATGGTAAAAGATTGATGGGCATCACATCCTAATTACTAGCTCATTTACATATCAATGAAATTCTATAATTTGTCAATATGTCAAAACTAAATGGCTGCATTTGATTTAACTTATGGTATACATTGGCTACACTTAGATCTATTTGTGCTCAAAGTTTGAAATCAGAATCACATAGTTAATGAATTTATGTAATAAGGCTACTTATCAAAGATCTATGTCAAACGCAAATCGAGTGAATTTGATCAGACTTCAGAGGTACAAAAGTTATACTAAAATTAAGTAGTACTAGATGTTCATGGGCATGACATATCAGTGGATTTTATCAGATTTCAAAGGTACATATCAAAGCTGAATACTGTGAATTTGAATAAGTACAACATTGATGGAGGTTTGACAGATTGATGGATTACTTGTATACTTCTGACGATTACATGCTTCTACTGCTATATTCAAGCTACTTTTAGATAATTGAAGGAATTAATTTGACTTAAAAGATGTGCCAGAATACCTTTAAATTGTCAGTTACTAATAAGATATGGTACACTTCGACGACTTTGTCTAAAATTTATTATTTACTTGAACAAATGCTTTTGGCTCCAAAAAGTCCAAATGACCTCCAAAGTGTCCCTAGATAATTATGATTATTATACGCTCCAACTGCTATATCCACCTCCTTTGACGAAATTTAAGAATGTGTTTGACATAAAAAATATGCCAGGTGACCTGTAAAGTGTCAGTTACGAATATGATTATAGAACATTTCCATTGATTTATCCAATATTTAATATTGTTTTGACAAGAATGCAAATGACTTAAAAAACGGTATCAGGACCTTAAAAGTGTCCCTGTATAATTGTGATGATTGTTTGCTCTTAACGCTATATTCAAGTACTTTTACATAATTATAGGAATTTGTTTAACTTCAAAAATGTGCCGGGTGACCTGTAACGTATCATTTACCCATAGGACTATAAGACACTTCCTTGACTTTGTCCAACATGCAGTATCGAATTAAGAAAACAGCTTTGACTCCAAAAGGGTCCCTGACCTAAAAAACGTCCCCGGATAATTCTGATTGATATGCTTCCATTGCTAAATCCAACAACATTTACGCAATTCAAGGGATTTGTTTGACTTCAAAAATGTGTCAGGTGACTTGTCAAGTGTTAGTTACTCGGATTTAGGATTACGGTACACTTCTGCTGCTTTGGCTTATTAAGTATTGTATTGAAAAGAATGCATGTGACTCCAAAGTTGTTTCAAGACCTCGAAAGTTCCCCGGATTATTCTGATGATTAACTGTTACCTCTGCTATATTAAACTACTTATACATAATTGAAGGAATGTCTTTAAATTCACTTATGTGCCAAGTGAACTGTAAACTGTCAGTAACGAATCGCATTATTGTACACGTCCACGACTTTGTCCAACTAATATTGAATTGAAAAATATCTTTGCTACAAAAGTGCCCTACATCAAAAGTTTCCCTGATTATTCTGAAGATTGGACTTGTATGCTTCATTGCTCTATCAAGCAGCTTTTGTCTAATTGAAGCAAATTGTTTTATTTTAAAAGTAAGCTCAATCTTTAATTTTGCATCTAACTTGAATTATTAAATAGTATTTATAGCTTTGACTTCGAAGTTGTACTTCTCAACATACAAGCATCCCTCTATCAGGAATGTATGCTCGGAAAAAACACACTCCATTAACCTTGTTAATTCTGTTCCAAGCTATGATTGTATGCTGTTTGAAGTGGTCGAAATCAGCAAATGCTATGAGTTCTTAACCGTTCCTTTGTATTGTAGGTATATTCTTGAAAAACTCTAGACAGAGCCCATGTTAATTCTGTTATGTTCTAGTACTTTTCCATCAAACTTGAAGTACTAAATAAAATAAATCAATAGGACTTCAAAATATCAATATTACTTCAAATCTTTCGATATGTTTTATTCAAAATACTAATCCTTGACAATTCTTTAGAGATATAATCTTGTGTAATTTTATGTTTAACTTGAAGAATTTAATAGTGTCAACTAGTATGATTTCAAAACTGCGCATGACTTCAATAGCATCTCTTTATATGGTAGGATATTATTGAAAAAAAATAGGCCCCCGAATAATAATTTTGCCTCGAGCCCTATTCCCGTGTTTTCCATATATTCATTTATTTAAGGGCAGCGATTAGTATTACTTCAAAATGTCGATATGAAGTTAAATGCGTCTTTTTATAGAGTAGGTATGTTTTTGTATAGACACTAGCCCTCCCTTTTGTTGATTCTGTCCTCAACCCTAATTTTGTATATTTTTTCCAGCATTTTTATTGGAGTTATCACAAAGACTTGAATACATGTCTCATTAAATCTGAGATATTTTTATTACATTTCAGAAGCCATTAAAGTAAAACATTAATCATAAATTATCATTGTCATGTGTCATGTCCGTTGTGCATGGGTCTCGATGGATATTACAACTGTAGATTCCCCATTTCTTATAATGGGCGAACATTTTCTCTTTTCTAAAAGCAATGTGAAACTCAGTTTTTGGTACAGTTGACAAATATTTCGTATGCTGTAAAGTTTGATAGTTCCTTTTTACTACGACAGATATAAATATACCGTTTACAATAAGAAGTAGGAAATTCACAATGACAGAAAGTTTTGGATCATCTAGTATGATCTGCCATATTTTAGGTCTTTTTCTCAATTTTAATTTTTGTCCCTATAACATAACAAATGCTTCCCAAAAATAACTTCGCATGTTGACAATCATGTAAAATATGAACTAAAGTTTCTTCTTTGTTTTTCTTTCAGAAAGAACAAAGCGCTTTATCAATTATGGGCATTTTCATTATTACTCAGTCCAGCATTTGTGTATATACGATATTGTGTAATATTTTAAACTGAAACTTTCTCAATGTGGAGTCTGTATTTATTTTATATAGGCAATTTTAGGCTATATAGGCAAATTTGTTCCTTCATCCAGCACACAAGGGATAACTGTGTTTTGAATATTACTCTTACAGTCAACTTGGTCGGGTGATGTACAATAGTGTACACAAAGTGGACCGCTCTGTTACGAATAATAATCTAATAACACCTGGTGGGAAGAAACATTTTCGCTTATCACACAACACGATATTAACATAAGAGAAAGTCTGGTAAAGTATAAAACGTACCATACGAAAATAGAAAGGATGTGATAACCTATAATGAACCTCTTGTAAAACACGTGAGCACATTCAGTTCACATCTGGTTCTCATAGGGTTGCCGCTCCCAAAAGCTGGCAACTTATAAGTATTGCCGACACAACGAGGCAAGACGTGAAATTTTGACGATCCATAATTTCAGGTTACGCCAAAAGAAATAAATTGTGCTGTTCCGATAACATGATTTTCAAAACTAGGGTAGGTAGGTCTGCAGGGATTTTTTTTCAAAATATTTTTATTTTTAAGTATGCATTTTTCAGGGGTTTAGGGCGATCAATGACTGGCCACAACATTTAAAAAAACGGTTCATACATACAAAAGAAATAAAAACATAAAAGGCATCCTCGTTCAAGGAAAAATCTAATGCCAGGCAACGAAAGCGTGATGTTACGGGTTTTTTCTTTCTTTTTTTACTTCCGTGTTTACGTAGCTTTAAAAAGTTTAGGGTCGACAGGTAAAAACTAGGGTAGGTCGGGTTATCAAAACAGCACAATTTTTTCTTGGCCTTAGTATGGAACACATATAGCAGCATATATCGAGTGTCACAATCTATAGAGTGAGTAACGACATGACCTGTAGTTATTGTCAAAAGTGACAAAAAGTCACGGTCAAGTTCGCTTGTCAGAGACCGCACGCCCATGTCGTTTGTTCATTTCAATTATCATCGGAGCAGACAATAATTTTGATCAGAATCTCAAGACTACATTTGGCAGCATAATCCGAGTCAGACGAGCCGTATCAGCGTGCCGTGTATTTGTAGTTGCTTTGCCAAATACCGAATGTTTTATTTGAGAAAGTTTTGCGCGTTTGAAAAGGCACCCGAAGCAGTGGATATATCTTTTGATAGGCCGTGGCGGTCCCGTATACATAAATGGTACGTTCCACTAGAGGCCTGAGTGATAGCGAATACCTGAATACTGCGACATACCCGTACATGATCAACATTCAAGGCCGAGACGGAAACAACATCGTGAAAAGGAAGAAAATGAAAAAAGGCTCTTAAAAGTCCCCAACGAACGACAAATGTAAAAGACAGCCTGCGAATGTCAGACAAAGGATCATACTACAACCGAAATGTAACGCCGATGCTCGATGATTTGTCGTCCGATGATGGCATTAGTAAAGATAAGCTTACCGATGAGACGAAATTTTTTGGGACGACCTTCGACGACGACAGCCGCTCAGGTGTCATGACCATCTTGTCTCTATGTTCAAGTTTTCTCTAATTCTCTCCCTTGAATTTGTTGCCGCTGACTGCCAATCGTTTCATGCCAGCCAAAATGACTCCAGAAACGGTTTTCACCACAGAAATGCAAAGTTGGAAAGAGTGAAGGCAAAGTATTCTCTATACAAAACGCTCGTATAGTTGAATGGTGTCAATCTGTTTTCAAGACGCGTGAAGTTCGAAAAAAATAGCAGCTCACTGAATCACATCAAGGAGGTCTTTTTACCACCATGATCAAAGACACTACCAATCTGTATCTACATACAAATGCATGTATTTTTGTTGTGTTGTTAACCAATATAATATTTGCTATGTCACTCATTGCTCGGCATCGCTTGATCAGAACCTTCTGCGGCTATGAACCTTTTCCGAGATCGAATTCTGTATACGGGACCGCCACGGCCGCGCTTCAATACCTAGAAACGATACTTTTCACTCTGCTATTCTTAAAGGTGACCCTAGGATTGGGTATGACATAGACATGGGCATACATGCCAAACTCATACTCCTGCATTGCTGTCTTTCATTTAAAAAATTCCGGTTGAACTCAATCCCTTGAGAACCTATGTTACCACAAGATACATGTAAAAAACTTAAACCCTAAACATTAAACCTTTACTGATGTAGGCCTTATAATATGTACTACATACCAATTGTATTACAGGGTTAAGTAAAATAACCTAACAAAAAGAAGATATGTTGTCCTTAGAGGATATTTTTGTAGAAAAACTGATTGTCGCTTATTTCAAGGTACAATGGTTTGACGTCACTAGTTTGGTAAGGTATTTGCAGAATCTGTTTGAGTTCCTCAACGAGTGTTTTGAAGTCAGGTCTGTTGTCTGGATCACTGTGCCAGCACTGAAGCACAAGTCCGTACCTAGGATGCAAACATTGATATGTGAAATGTTATCATGGATATGTGTGAAATGGGAACAGAGTCTTATGGACTGGTAAACCGTTTATATCTCTAATACTTTAACGGTTTTCGAATTCGAATTCTATTCATATATATCTTTTTTTTTTAAATGTTAACTAGCTTACTCATCACAAGAGATGAACTTTCAGTGACCATTTGAACTAAATGATTATATGCGTTCAGTATCCCTGTACGACTGCTTCTGCCATTGACGATATTATAAGTTGAGGCAGCGCCCTCTTTAGGCATGCACCGCTGAAAGATTTACCCATTGCCATGAACTAGTTACAGAGAAATCAGTTGATCAACGGGAATAATACAGCATCATCCCTCAATCTACCATATCATTCATTAAACAAAGAGAAAGTTAATATTGTAATCAAATTTCAAACTTTTAAAAGTGACCAAACTTCTCATATCTTTATTTTTCAGATCAAGGCCAATTTAGGCGCATTTCCGATTAAAAGCATTGGCATTAAATAAATAAATACAGCTACTTACACCTTGTCGGGGGGTCGGGGGCAAAGTGAGGTTGGTTTAATCTTTTTCCCGTGTCAATGTATCTCAACAAATCCCAATTATCAACGGAGCCGTATGGAATCTCACCCCGAGTTACAAGTTCCCACATCAATACACCAAACGACCATTGCGTAATGAAAATACATATGATGAACAATACCAGCATAAATTCAATGTGATAGCATTGTGTGTTGTTTTGCTGTTGACTACATTAATTTCAAAGCAGTTTGAATATAATAGGTTTTTAAACTAATCATCATTTAAACAATAAACAACAAGAAGCATCCATACATAAAGTAACGTTATCTTACTTACAACGTCTGTTTTTGTCGTGAAGATCTACCTACGCACCGTCCCTCCACCCAGGACGGTGACCTACGGAAGCTTTCAGGCGCTATCCATTTCAAAGGCAACTTTATAGTGCTGTCTTTCGTTGAATAGTGTTCACTCTCGTATATGTCTCTGGACAAGCCAAAGTCCGACACTTTCACCATATTTCTTTCATCTACCCTGGGTAAGGCATCAGAGAAATATTTATTATTAGTTCAAATGCTCTTTCAGCTGTTCAGGTTTGCAGTAGTGTCGTTTTCGAAAATCTACCTCGAAAGTGAAAGATCCAAACACTTGATCAAATTTTCTCTATAAAACTTTCAACCATCTTTTACAAGCTCAAGAATAGAAATCAGGGGTAACAGGTAAAGTTTTGTTCTAGAAAAACAAATAACCTAGTAATTTCGTAATAATAGAAATTCAAAATGACCTCATTCCCTATGCTCCCTGAATGGAGAGAAACAAAATTTTCGATTTTCTGAACACAAAAATGGTGAAAATATTTCTTACTCCAGGAGTTTCAAAATCAGCCTCAACAAGAGATTAACAAGAAAAGTATTGAAAATATTTGAGAGTACAAAATAATAACTGTCCCCGAGGTTTACTCTACCTTGAATAATTTTAAGGTAGATCACTAATTCCTGTCATGTAAAGAAACAAACAACGAATCTCCCTATGGATAGGCAAATGATAACGTACTTACACGCAATTCCTGCTAGCCAGATCTCAGTGTACAGATTTTCTCTCGCTGAGATATGCCATTCCTTATGCTACATTCAAGGCAAAGGCAAGTAAGTCCTTCAACGTGAATTCCTCCAACGAGTGAAAAAAGAAGAATCAGAGTGTGGATTCGGATTTAAGAGTCTAACACTTACATGATGGTATATAGTCATGATTTTGATTGACGTTGTAGATGTTAGTAGAAGTATTTCTCTTAAATGTAAGTGCCATTAAGAAAAAAAATGAGAAAGTAAATTGCATTAAAAGATCATCTCGATAAATTCGATTCATATAATCTATCATCTACTTATTATATCATAATATTATATATCTAAGTATGAAGAAGAGAGATGTAGTAGTCAGCAATCAAACTCATATTGTACTCTAACTCTTGACTGGGTTGTGATAAATGACTTCAGATCACCGTTCTTCATGTACGGCAATACGATCAAAGGCAGTCCATCCCTTTGCATGCACACACCGATCAGGGATAAAACATTTGGATGATCGAAGTCTTTCACAAGAACGCCTTCTAGAAGAAACTTACGGAGATCATCTAGCGCCACGTCACCTTGTAAACAAAACATTCAAAACTAGGTATAAGAAACAAGAGTAAACTTAATAGATGTTTAGTCTAACTTTTCTTGAAAAGCTGATATGCTTAACTAAAATTGTTCAATTTTCATGTGTAATAACACCCTCATACATTCCATAGTTTCAAATACTCAATGTAAAATTAACCCTATCGCGATTTATAATCGAAGAAGCCACAATCTGACTTTCAGAGTAAGTATCAACCGTTTACTATCTTTGCAGAATACAGAAAATGTCAATCATGACTCAGCAATGATAATAAACACTGTGTATATATTACCTCGAAGCATTTTCACTGCCACTTCCTGTGGTGAACGCCTGTCCTTAAAATTAAAGTGAGTAGTTCCTTTGACGACTATGCCTTTATGACCTGTCATTATTTTAATAAAAATGAGAGGAGAATCATCATGCGGCCAAATTTCCAAATATCGGGAAGTGTTTGGTAATTTGTTTTACAGTACCAAACTTTGCATTATGAACCCCAATTTTATTCTTCAGTGAAACATTGAAGTCTTATTACGGCAAACCTCAATAGCTGAAACGGGATACGAAGTACGTGTAATAATTGATTTTTCTCTGATGCCGTACCCAGGGTAGATGAAAGAAATGTAGTGGAAGTATCGGACTTTGGCTTGTCCAGAGACATATACGAGAGGGAATACTATTCAATGAAAGACAACACTGTAAAGTTGCGTGTGAAATGGATGGCGCCTGAAAGCTTCCGTAGGCAGATCTTCACGACAAAAACAGATATAGTAAGTAATATTGGTAACTTTACATTATGCTTTCCGTTTTCATTGTGAAGATGATGGTTAATTTAAGAACAGTTGTAATTCAAACTGGTTTGAAATTAATGTAGTTATCAGCAATACAACAAGCAATGAACATCACAGCATTTAATCTTACTCTTGCAAAGTATGTCACTTGTATTTTTCATTACGCAGTGGTCGTTTGGAGTATTGATGTGGGAACTTGTAACTCGGGGTGAGATTCCTTACGGCTCCATTGACAATTGGGATTTGTTGAGGTACATTGACACGGGAAAAAGATTAAACCAACCTCACTTTGCCCCCGACAAGGTGTAAGTAGTCTATTAAAGCAAATTACAGTAGCTATTTTTATGTAATGCAAATGGTATGGATCGGAAATGCGGCCTAATTAAGAAAATCAGGTGTGAAAATTATGAAGAACTTTTGAAGTTTGGATACAATATTTGCTTTTTCGTCGTTTAATGAATGATAGATTGAGGGGATGATGCTCTATGATTCCTTTCGATCAATTTATTTCTCTGTAACAATTTCATAGCAATGGGTAAATCTTTCAGTTGTGCATGTCAAAAGAGGGCGCTGCCGCAACTTATTGTATGGCCAGTAACAGTCGTTTAGGTATACTTAACACGTATAAATAGTTATTTCCAACCATTGTTGAAAGTTTAATTTTCACTTTATACTTTTATAGAAGAAGAATATAATTCTAAAACGAATTAGAGATATTGATACTTTTCAAATCTTAAAGACTCGGTTCCCGTTCATATATCACCTTGATAAGATATCTCATACATATGTTTTCATTGTAGGTACGGACTTATGCTTCGATGCTGGCATAGTGATCCAGACAACAGACCTGAATTCAAAACACTCGTTGAGGAACTCAAACAAATTCTGCAAATACCTTACCAAAGTAGTGACGTCAAACCAATGTATCTTGAAATAAGCGATCAACAGTTTTTCTACGAAAACATTCTGTAGGATAAATAATTTATATAGCGCCTAGTATCCATCAGCAATGTTCACTGGCAAACAAATTCTGTAAGGACAATATGTCCCCCTTTCGTTAGTTGTAAATGCCTTTATCTTCTATTTCACCATGTAATGCACTTGCTCGTACATTATGCCAGTTAAGATTTAATTTTTACATTCATCTTGTGTTAATACGCACTCAAAAGACAGCAATGCAAGACCATGTTCTGCGCGTCTATGTCATTCCGGATGCTATGATCACTGCTGAAAATCCTCACGGATCCCAACGTACAAGTGCCCCAAGTGTGTGAGTTTGTTTCCGACTACTGTTCGATTTATTCTTGTCGAGTATAAGAGTGACATTTATGCGTCCGTTGTCCGGATTTGTGTTATCGTTGTCTATTAAAATAATGATTCCGTGGCGAATTTTGAAGCTAAGCCATAGACATGGCACAGTACTAGGCCGATGTGGAAACTGTTTAACAATTGCAGATCGAAAGTTATGGCTTTCGGGTTCATGTACACCGAATAAAATTTTAAGCTGGCTATGGTGTTTAAGCAAAACACTGATAGTAGGGATACAGAATGTATAGAGTTTATGAAGCTGCTTCTTAAACCCTATAAATAATGGAGCTAGAATATATCTGATGAAAAAAGAGGATGGAGAGGAGAATATTCTAGATTTCTACAACAGCATAGTAAGCGTCTGGCCACAGAGGAGCTAATTGACTATCCAACAGTACTTGTGTTTATGTTAACTGCGCTTTCGCTGCCCGGATGAGAGTTAGAAGTAGCATTGTAGGTGACAGTGGTGTAATCACCCTTGCACAAAACAGTTTCACAAGCTAACAGTTTCACAAGCTAAACTGGATAGCAAGTTTGTATTAAAGCCGGAAAACATGCTTTCGAATACGAAGGTGTTGTCAATATGACAAACTAGATACCGTATCGTTGACATAAACACTTTAATTGTGTTCTTCCCGATTGAAAAGTCAAAGGTAAAAACTGAATTCATTTTTATGTTTCAGGATACAATAATTATTAGGTACACGGAATATCCGATAGTTTTAAGTAATGCGCCAGAATGATACTTCAGTCGCGTGATATTGAAAAGTTAAAGATACTTCATACCAAATATGGAAGTTGTACGAACGCAAAGGACGCGGTATTTTAGATTAAGCGACTCACTTCCTGATTTCGATATGGCGACATGTGCGCTTTGAGGTATCCGGAAACACTCGAGTTCGGGCTACTTTATCTACTCTTGTACCACTATAGAGCTGGCTGCGTCTCGCCATCAGCTTTCCCCACACAAACAAACGCTATCGTACACATTAAAATAAACTTCATTATACATATCCTAAACGAAACAAACACTGTTGTAACACAGACAATTAGATAGTAATGTGGGGATACTATTGCACTCATATCCGAAACGAAACATACACCAATGCAGCGAAAACTTTTGCAAGGTAGGGAGCCTCTTTCCCATTTCTATACAAATGAATTCGTGATGAATAGATTCAAATTCCTTTATATTGTAAGTTTAATGACTATGCACTACATTGATAGTGTCATTTGAAGAGAATTTTAATTTTGATGGTGGAAACGTTTGTCATGGAAAAATATGATCGTAAAATCGATTCAATATTTGCAATCACAAACATCAAATATTTTTATGCTGCAAGTTTTATAAAAATCCAAGTTCGTATTATCAAACATGAAAGAAAATGTAACTTTGAAGGCACAGACCGGTTGTCATGAAAACATACGTAAACAAACGGATAATTAATTTGCAATAAAAAACATTAGATACCTTTATGTGCTCAGTTTGATGAACAGTAAGTTCCATTATCATGATTTTAAGAAAATTGTAATTTTGACAGCCAAAATGGTTACCATGGTAATATTTGCCCACAAAATGGATGGCATGTTTGATGTCAGCATCCAGAATTACCCTTTTGCTCAAAGTGTCTTGAAATAAGACCCACTATTATTCACATTATTATTCAAACACGCTCAGTTTTGACGGAAAGGAATGTCTACACTAACAACTTGGTCTCTTAGTTTACAGTAGAACTGACCCGTGGATGTGGTTTTGTAGCCCTTAGGCCAACCTGTACACATGGAGTGTGGTTTCACCACAGGTTACACCATACATGTTTATCCCGAGGATTTGAGGTGTCTTTTGTCACCAGTGGTTTCTTGTTACCATAGTTTATTTTAACTCTGATAGTCCTTGTAAAAATTCGCGCTAATAACATCGGATGCCTTGGTCCTAGAACTTGTTTTGTGAAGATTTCTTCTATTTCTCCTTTGTGTCGTGTATTTGTCCTGTGATAGCTACAAGTAAGATTTTATTGCTATGCTGCTTCTATTATCTGATTGTTCGATGGACTAATGTGTTAACGCAAGCAAGGGTGAATTACTGATCAGTAGACGCTGTCACCGGACTTATACCGAATAACGTTGTCAATGATAAATACGAACCAGCAAGTACCAGCAACCACCAGAAAGTGTATTACAGAAAAAAATTACGAAACTCACAATGGCCGTGCCCAGAGGACATCTGTAAACACAGTGGACACTTTATAATCATGTATTCATAAATAACCAGAACAGAACTGAAAGGAAGCCTACCGGGAAATCATTGTTTGCAACTTAGTAACAGTATCGACGGCATGCTCAGTGGCCGGGAAAAATAGGTTTGGTCGACGTATAGAACACCGCACAGAACCAAACGAGAGAGGACAGCGTGAATGACTAATGTAACCTGTAAACCCTTTCATGATAATATCTAAGTTTGGTAAGTGGCATTTTTTGATTTTGGAAGATTGATCGCCAAACGAACTGTACCCCTTCACACAGTATTGACACCAGACTGTGCTCGACTGAATATATCATAGCAATTATGTTTCCTATTGATTTAGTATCGGTGTGAAAAGTTGTTTCTAGAGGACCGAAATTTGAATTAAGACAATAAGAATATCCTTTCAACCATTGAAAGGCATTTACCTATGATGCGCTTGATTGCCTAATGCGCCAAAGCAACCAAATATAAGTTACTAATCTGTGGACGATGTCGCCTGATTATCAAATCACGGAACTAACTTTGACAGATTACACAGTGAACTCGCAGGCAAGTGTATAACAAAGGGGAGAAACTCAGAAAGGCCATGGCCAGAGAAATCTAATTTATCAAAAAGTCTTCCCTGAACGCCTGAATCTTGCTAACATGTTGACAGGGGGATAGCTTACTTAATGACCCTATGGCTTTGTAGGATACTTCTTTGAGCCGCAAAACACTGTTCAAAACAGTAGAGTCGATGTCCTGAGGACGTCCCCCAGAAGGGAAGCTGGAGCAAGAATCCTTTGACTTTCAGAATGTTTAATTCAAGTTAACGTGATCTACACGGGTTTCACGAGCGTACAGTTTGTGTCATTCTCATTCCCAGTTTCAAGCGTCGTTTCTAGCTGACGCTGAAAGTGACGCTACTCAGAGTTAGCTTCAGCGTCATGTTGAAAGAATGACGATGTGACTCTACCCGATCAGGGATAAATTACGAAATTCACCAAAATCAACTAGATTCTATCAACTATATTCTTTCAGAAATTTCTTTTGGGTAAAATTGGTTCGCAAATGTATTTTATCAGAAGAATATTCGATAAAGGCTCATTTTAGGCAGTGTCTATAATTTCCAGTTCATGATCATTGCCAGTTTTTGCTGTTGCTTTGGTAACTCTTGCGTTAAAAAGTACGAAATGAGTAAAACCTACCGCCAAGAGGATATTTAAGCACTAATTATATAGCGAACATGAGAAAATTTGCACCCGAATAATATAACGTTACGCTCATAAATTACCACAGACGCTTTTGGTCATGGGTCAATTACAGTGCTCTTTATAAACATGAAAAATTCAGTGCTTTATACGATAGCCACTTAAAACGTTTAGGGAAAACCCAAGAACATCAACAAAGCCATCAGATTTCCGTATGTTATAGCGTCCTTTCTATTTTATTACGATGCATTTTATGCGTTTCCAGACTTGCCTTTAAGAGATATCGTATCATGTTATCGACAAATATGTTTCTTCCGACCAGATTGTCATTAGAGCGGTCCACTTTGTGTACACTATTTGTACACATATTTTTAGATGTTATATTGTTTTTATTTTAGGACGATAATACATCATCTTACCAGACTTATTATAGTATAGTAACATTCAAAACACTTATCCCTTTTCTTTTCTATAAAGGCACAAACTTGGCTGTATCGCGTTGATGTCAGTTTCGTGACGAAAATATAG
>LD350044.1:122886-133783 GCA_001465055.1 Ptychodera flava | reverse complement strand
CGGTATTGCGAAATTCCTGGAAAGCCCCTGCTGGAAACGTCCCGATAGGGGTATTGCACAACATCACTACGGTTCCGATAGGGGTATTGCGCAACATCCCTATGGTTCCGCTCGTTCCGACGACTCCAAACATAGTGAAAAGGGACCAGTCAGCAGATAAAATCCACATCCAGAAGACGAGAATCAGCTCCGGAACCGTAACCGAAGGTTGCCTTTGTAAGAGCAGACCGGCTCCGGTACGGCTCAGTCAGAATCTATCTAACAAATGAGAGAGAATAGAATGTCGTTCCGTTTTGATAGTGGGGGTGAGTCATAGCGCATTGCGCAAGTCCAGGACCTGACTCAGCGGGGAATTTCCCTGCTTAGTTCAGGACAATGCACTGCTGCGCGTGAGTTAGTATATAGGTCAGGGTCATACTTTAGTTACATGGATGGTTAATTTTTCCTTCACTTCCTTTAGATAAATGAATAAAATGGTGTAAAAATTCTTATTTGTCACAGAAGGGAATAATATTTTACTACTTACGTAGCATCCACTACATTGCACAGGATGAGGCACCAAGCATCAACTACATTGCACAGGATGAGGTACGCAGCATCCACTACATTGCACAGGATGAGGCACCAAGCATCAGCTACATTGCACAGGATGAGGTACGCAGCATCCTCTACATTGCACATGATGAGGCACCAAGCGTCCACTACATTGCACAGGATGAGGTACGCAGCATCAACTACATTGCACAGGATGATGTACCCAGCATCCTCTACATTGCACAGGATGAGGTACGCAGCATCCATTACATTGCACAGGATGAGGTACGCAGCATCCACTACATTGCACAGGGTGATGTACCCAGCATCCACTACATTGCACAGGATTAGGTACGCAGCATCCTCTACATTGCACAGGATTAGGTCCTCAACATCCACTACTTAGCACATGACGAGGTACCAATAATCCATCATGTTGCAGAGGATGAGCTCCCTATCAATAAACTACATTGCACAGAATGAGGTACTCAGCATCCGCTACTTCCACAGCATGAGTTACCCATCATGCACTACGTTGCTCAGAATGAGGTAACCCATCATCCACATCGTTGCACAGGATGAGCTACCAAGCATCCTCTACTTCTTTGATATGGTGATGTTCCCATCTTCTTCTATTTTATAAAGCAATGAGGAAAGAGGCTTTTTACAAGGGAACAACGCCATGTACAGGTCTCATAGCGAGTACGTTTCACCACAGAGAAACATGGACAGAGTGGCAACGCTTGCATGCCTTTTGTTCCATGGTCGTTTCGGTAGACTATTGGCTTTTCATATTAAAATGAGCTTCAAAGGTGTTAAACTTTTTGGAGGCTTTGTTTGTGGTTGATAATTACACGAGATTATGCGAAAAATACGATGAGATGGCATCGTACTGCCAGTCGCGTAGCAACCATAGTTTCTTTGAGAGCTCTCAGGCCAGAAACACTGCTTCACGCCAATCAAAACATAACACGCCAGCAGTTTCATAAACATGTCCTTCCTTGACGCACGTGTAAAAGACAGTATGACTGACCGTAAACCATTGAGTAAAACCAGACAGTATCGATAAAAGACTTTCAAATTTGGTTCAAACACAATCATTATATATTCATAAAAATATCAGAGGAATTTTTCAAACGGTAAAACTCACTTTCCTGAAGCTCAAAACACTCCCGTTTTCGCCAGCACGTCAATTCCGCTGAGCACCACACGACAACAACAGCATAAACTTTGCCGAACATACTTTCGCTTAACAATTGGCGAAAATCCGAAAATTACCGAAGGATGCATGGTCGGCACTCTTCGGAAAAAAGAGGCGAGAGCAACCTGAGGCGAGGCGAACATGGATGGATTACGTAACCGCTTCACGCCTTAAACAATACCCGTTTCCACTCTGTCTATGTTCCTCTGTGGTTTCACTTCCTATACACGGACCTCAACTCACCATCTTTAGATTGAAGTCTTATACTAAGTACCATTTTGGTGTGACACGAGTATTTTTTACCTGAGCAAATTAACAGTGACAATATCAAAAGACAGGGAGACAGAAAGGTAAATGAGGGAGATAGGGAAAGCGAGCATGTCAGTCGTGTTGAAACAATCCTTATTTTGTTCTGTTCTCCTTCGGTTTTTCTTGCAACGTTTAGGGGCCAAAGCCAATCGGCTGGACCGCTATTGGTTTCGTATGGGTTTTTAGGGGACCAAGGCTATCGTCTTGGGCCCCTATTGGTTTCATTGGGGGATTCTAGGGGCCTAAATCTATCGACTGGTTCCCTATTGGTTTCGTGAGGGTTTTCTTCCGCTTCTTCGTCTCCCATCAATTCTTTGCCAGCCTAGATCTTGAAAACTACAGCATGTACCCTTCCCAAACTTGGCCATCACATTTGATTGCTAAAAATATCCAATCTAATCTTTCAAAATCTTAAATTAAAGAACAAACAGACAATTTGAACTGAAATTTTACTCATGTCATCACTAGTGTGAGTACCATCACGTTTGCGAAAGGCATATGGATTGGTCACGTGGTTTGTCGGTAATATGGGTTTGTTGTGAAAACCGTATGAACTATGGAATAATGTTCAAAATACTTCTTCTCCGAAGTTGGTCACCATTTGAACTGAAACTTTACTCATAGCATCACTGGTGTGTGAACAGATAGGTGTGCAAAGCATTGGATCAGTCATGTTGTACTCATACCATCACTGGTGTGTGAACAGATAGGTGTGCAAAGCATGGGATCAGTCATGTTGTACTCATACAATCACTGGTGTGTGAACAGATAGGTGTGCAAAGCATTGGATCAGTCACGTTGTTTAGCGGGCATATTGACTTTTTGCAATAATGTTCAAAAATGTTTTTCTCCAAAACCAATGCACCATTTGACCTAATTTTTACTCATATCATCATTAGTGTTCGTACTTTCATATTTACACAAGGCGCTTGGATCAGTCATGTGGTTTGGCGGTCATACTGCATTTACCAAAAACCTATGATAAACAGGGAATAATGTTTTAAAATATTTTTACCAAAAACCAATGCACTTTTTGAAATTTTGCTCATATCATCATTAGTGTGTGTACTTTAGTATACTTTAATTACTACTTAACTGCTTGGGCACCGGTAATGCTGCTTGCAACTTTAATTTTGACGTTGCTCTTTCTGCAAATACTTCTATTGAATTAAATGTCACACGTTACAAAGCTCGCTTCATTGCCATTGTCATACAACTTACGTGCTATAAATAAATAAATAAATAAATAAATAAATAAATAAATACTACGTACATACCTCTCAGATTATTTTCGTCTCTGACGTCACACTCTACGAACAAGACCCTGTCATCACCGTATAACTTTTTCAATTCTGCTGTGGTTTCAAGTCCAGCCTCTTTGTCAATGTCAATGATGCTCACTCCCTGCAAGGCAGAGACAGTGACCTTGTGGTGAGGTATCAAAATATCGCTACCAGTCTGCTGTTGTTGGGTTCTACTATGCAACACTACCGGTTCAGATGACTCAAAAAGAATATTCGCAAGATCGTGTCCATTCCAAAGAATGCAAAGTAAAGTAGGTAAACTGTAATCTGAGTAATTTCACATACAATAACTTTTAACAGGACAAATCTCCTAAACATTACCATATATAATAATTCGAATAAAACTTTCATCATTTTTGGCCTGTCAAAATGAGACTGACGTCTAGGTAATTTTAGTTAATCTTCAAACACTATGACAGAGCAAAAACAATAGTACAAAACATTAACAGCTTTGGCAACTCATGTTTGAGTCGTTATGGAAACGTTATGGGGAGAGAGAGAGAGAGAGAGAGAGAGAGAGAGAGAGAGAGAGAGAGATGTACTCAACATCTGTTTGATAATTTGACTCTGTAAGTCTATTCGGGATAACACACTATTTTCTGTGATGTTTCACGAGCATGTACAAGCTGAGTTCTTTATTTCATGATTCTTACCATTCTTACCATGTTACTACACAAAAATTAACTCATCAGCTGTATGTCAGCATCAAAACATTGCAAGGAACAGTAGCGTGGTAGTGAACTCGGACATGTACGCATAGATGACTGTTTTTGGTTGATATGAAACCAAGAATCAACAGTGAAAATGATAGTTTGAATACTGTCTGTGGTGCATATCAAAAAGAAGGGCAAACGGGAGGCCTGACTGTAGTACTTCAAACACGTTTTTTTTACAAATATGGCAGTAAATGGTACCAATACATTATTATCAAACATAGATCAGGTTATTTTAGTAACAACATGGATGCCCAGCACAAATACACAGATGAAGACATCATTAACATGCTTAATTTCTTAATCGACAACATATTTTTTTAAGTTTGGTGGTATGACATTTCAACAATCTATCAGTATACCAATGGGTACGATTTGTGCACCCCTTCTTGCTGACTTATTTCTGTATTCATATGAAGTAGAGTTCCTACAATCTCTCTACAAAGAACGATCTAAAAAAACGTGCAAGGCGTTTTATAAACACTCATTAGATATATTGATGATCTGATTAGTCTAGAAAATCCACGCACATCAAATTAATTGCATCATATTCATCCTGATGAGTTGAAAATTAAAGAAACAACCGTGGGTAAAAACTCTGCTTCATATCTTGATCTTTTCCTACAAGTGGGTACTAATGGGCTACACACTAAGCTGTATGACCAAAGGGATGATTTCGATTTTGAAATCATAAATTATCCCCACTTGTCAAGTAATATTCCGTCAGCACCTGCTTATGGTGTGTACGTGTCTCAACTTCTCAGATATTGTAGGGCTTGTGATTCCTACGCTGATTTTCAACTGAGACACAGCTCTATGGCATCAAAACTAGTGAGACAGGGATACACATAAAAAAGACTCGTGGGGACTTTTAAAAGTTCTACGGTCGATATGTTGACATTTTGGTAAAACATGACACCTCTGTCACTCAAATGATTAGCGAAAGCATTCCCGGCTTTGACTTATAACAGTGATTCATATACTGTATCACTTCATACAATATTTAGACAATTTTGGAACCGATCCTGACGGGTGTAACATGCTAGCAGGGTATGCTTACCCATTCCGGACACCTGGTACCACCACTAACTATCAGTGGTTCAGGTTGGTCCAACTTAAATTTGTAAATCGCAAATGTACCATGGACCTGGTAATGTATTACCTTGAATAGAAATGATTATTAGACCAGTTTAATGTCATATTATAAATATCATGGCTAACTAAAACTAAAAAAAATCATTCAAGTATTGGTTAAGTGTCTAATTTACATTGAGAGATGAGTGATCACCAACAAACGTTATTCTCTAGACCTTGCTTTGATTTCAAAGCGTATAGGTAAAGACAATTTTTTCGATAATTTTCTTTACCCAGTTATTCAAAATGAAACAGAACGTTCCAAACACTTTCTCAAAATAAAGCAGAAGCACTAAAAATGATATTTACTGCAATAGGAAAACTCTACTCCTTACTTCACAACATTAAAAAGCGATCGCTGATATCGCAGTCATTGTGGTCTCTATCTATTGTGATTTACACATACGAAAATCATACACTGCTCTCACACAATATGTCAAATGACATCGCCGTCTTCTTAGTCTCAGTCTATTGTGACAAACAAGAACTAAACTGATACTTAGGTCGCATACAATATATCAAATGGATTTGCATCTTTTTTGTCTCCATTTTTGTAGTCGATGACGAACGAGTAGAGTAAAATCGTTAATCAGATATTGAACAGGGCCTCTTGCCTTCCAATATCTAAAGGATTGCACGCCACGAGTGCGTTTCCAGGCTTACAACACGTCAACAACACCTAGCAATGAGTTTTGACCAAACAAGAAAAGAGAAACTGAAGAAGACACGACGTGTGTTAAAAGTTACGCCGGCGTTGGCCACTGATTGCTAAAAATACATTGCCTATGTCCAACTCTGACGTATCTTCCCCCTCGCGT
Organism: Ptychodera flava; assembly: GCA_001465055.1. Taxonomy (NCBI): domain Eukaryota; kingdom Metazoa; phylum Hemichordata; class Enteropneusta; family Ptychoderidae; genus Ptychodera; species Ptychodera flava. The sequence continues at coordinate 127,770 of LD350044.1, read as the reverse complement.
TTCAACATGAAAAGTGACAAAGAGATGGAAAAAATGGGAAGAGGATTCCTAAAAACGCCTTTAATAGAAACACTCAGGCCATGAATCAGTTGCTGATGAATACGTTTAGTTTTTGGAAAAAGAGGAAATAATTTGGTCTAAGACCCTTCGTTTAATATTAGCGTAACACATTCGACAAAATGACGAAAGACGAATTAAAGTTTGCATTGTCACGCTTTGTTTCTGAAATAAAGAAACAAAATGGACGTGACTATCCATGAAAAACTTTGTGTGAATTAGTGATGAGTTTGCAAAACCATTTGTAAGTAGTGGGTAAGGGCTATCAGTTTCTGAACGACCCAACCTTACAACAACTAAGATACTTTGGATGACATCATGAAAACGAGAAATGCAAGGACATAGAAATTTATACCCTGGCCAAATTTGTAAAATATATCGCGAGTCTGTTGGTAAATATTATCTGGAGTATACGAAAGACACATCAAAAACGAACGACTGAGACTTGGCATCCAGGAAAATGCAGCGTAAAGTTACCACCGCGTTGCAAAATACAGATTTACCGCACTGGTGGGAAATATCGACTGCACACGATGCAATATTCAGAACAAGCATGCAGGTGCTGTCTCACAGGGAATAACACAACAGAACAGACGGACTGACCATGGGTTAGTGTTGTAATGTGACTTACACGTGTGTATGGCGACTATCTGATAAAACGTTCTTATCAGATAAAACTTTTTGCCAAGAGCCTAGGGAGTCACTTGGTCGGCGCACTTCTCCGCCGTGATTAAATGTATCACTGCAATATTAGTACATGGAGTATGCCGATACGTTAAAGGTATACCGTCACCTGTTCCAATTTTGCCACAGTTACCATGGAAAGAGAAAATCTAACCAATCACAGACTTTAAGCGGGTGGCCGCTTTTTAAAAACAGCGCCCTCAAATGGAAATTTTGAATACCAAGGAACGCCCCTTTGACCATATATGGGCATATTTAGATACAGGTGACTGTATACCTTTAATACGAAGTAATTGTATCTCTGTGACGTAGGGAACCAGAGACGTGTATATATATTGATATGGCATAAGTTTTACTATGTCGCGCAGGCGTCAACATTCACCACCGCCAATTTTGCCATTTGAGTACATTAACTATACTCAAACATGCAAGTTTATGGTACGGAAAGCACCTGGTGTCTCAACTACAGTGAGCGAGCCTGGTGGCCGATGCAAGAACAACCACAGTAAAAAATGTTAACCAAGGAAGGTGATGCAAAACAAAACATTAAGTACTCTGTTCGCCATGTGGTGGTTGATACTCCCTCCACCGCAGACAAATTAATCATGTGACCTCTGGGCGCCCTCCTTTACCCCTTACGACGGCCATTAAGTGTTAATCGTTGATACACAGTGATTAATTGAGGGGCTTGGTGATTTTACGCGATCCATGCTATTTACCGCATTTTTATGTATGGCCATTTTCTGATGTTTGTAATTTTGGACGGCTTCAATTACGATTTCATTTGTGAATTTTGGCAGGCGAAGTATTGTGTGGCGATTACTTTCTACAAATGAGTAGAGTTACAAAGCATTAATTAGTTTTGTCTGATAATGACGATTTGTCACATAGTCACCGTACACACACATAACTAAATTTAGGTCTCGCATTGTATATCTGACTATATAACCGCTCACAAAAGAAGGGATTGCTTTCAAGTTCAATCACGGATAAACCACACATGGCTAGAGCGCAACACTGAACGACGTGGAGTGCCGTTGCCCAGAGTGTATTAAGACTGTCTTTTTTGTCGAACCCAAATATTAGCCATATTCTGCCATGTTCCAGATGACGGCGGTGGTGTGATTGGAAAACTGAATGTTCGGTTGTCGGATCGGGAGCTTTGCAACCTCGAGATTAGAGATACGAGTATCAATCCTTTGCAAAGTAGGTCAGCAGCAATCATATTTGTCTGGTCAGTCTGTTTAGTGCACATGGGTTATGACCTGGGTCAGTTTACAATGATAGTTGCTACACGTCTGTGGCATATTGTGGACATCAAATGATTAAAACAATAAGTTAATAACGACTTTGCCTTACTAGTGCATCTCTTTGGAGTAACATTTCTGATAGACCACGTCCAATTCCACGAGCAGCACCGGTAATCAAGGATACGCTGTGTTGGACGACTGTCATCTTGTTATCGAAGGGTCGGCAGTTTGACATCAAGAACACTCTGGAAATGGGGGTTACCCACAATGCTGCTTGATTTGTGCACTCGGGCATTATTGGCTAAAGGCTAAGTCAATTGTATTCAATTCTTACAATTTTCAAAATTATTTGATAAAGTTATGCTCCAAAATTATTAACCAATTCTAAGATTGAAGTTTATTATTGAATTATAAGCCATTTTTGCAGGTGCTGCGAATTTCACACTTTTTGTCGTGAATTACATTATTGATTTATATTTTATTGCAATGTGTTATTATTATTGTTTACATTGTTATTCAGTCATTTCCTGTTCAAACCAGTTGTGTTCTAGTATTACACGCGTTCCTGTGGGAAACTGACACAAACTTTATGGACCAGGCCATTCTAGCCAATCACAACGCAGCCCGCTAAAATTGTTTTGTCCTACCGAGCCTATAGCATATAAGCACGCATGCCATGTATTTTTGGGCACTGTGAGCGTGAGCGAGAGAGCACATGTAAGTCATGTCACAGTACTGTAGTCAATAAACGTGCGTTCCCAGTTACAGTTCAGCCAAGTGTCATTGTCTTGTATCGTCACCCACTCATTGCTGTGAAACGAACCCCCTTCCATTGTGGCTCACCCACACTTTTCAAAGAAAATTATCAGCATCTGAGATGGTCTCATCATACCTCCCGTCAGGCATGTAAATGTACATTAAAATCAATACCCTTTCTTTACTGACACAGATGCAACTTATTTCGTTATTTTTATGGAAAGCCATGACTGACTTAAGTAAACTAACATCATCTTGTTTTGAGTATTATCATTTTGTTCTGTGCAGTCAGCATACTATTTTGGCGCTTTGCTTTTTAGTCCCCACGGACACCGTCCGGGGGGACTTATAGGTTTGGTCGTGTGCGTGCGTGTGTGCGTCCGTGCGTGCGTGCGTCCGTGCGTCCGTCCGTCCGTCCGTTCACGCAGATATCTCAGAGATGCAAGGTTAAGGAGCGATTTCATTCAAACTTGGTACAATAATTACTTCATATGTCATACAGATGCACGTCGATTTGTTTTGTGATACGATCCAATATGGCCGCCAGGCGGCCATTTTCTAACGATTTTTTCATGTACAGAGCCATAACTCACACATGTTTCAACCGATTTTATTCAAAGTTGGTACAAGGACATTGACCTATTTCATACATATGCTCGTCAATTTGTTTCACGTCATGTAGCAGTAACATGTCAATTATTGAAGTTTCGTAAATAGGCTGATATGTCAAGAAATACTGCATCAAATTCATGAAACTTTGTACAGATGTTAAGCTCACATTGCTTTAATATTGGAAAAGACATTTATCAGTGTCATTTTAATTAATTTGTAATTGCATAAGTAATGAACTTTCCTAATTAGGGTGATATAGCCACAAATTAATACAACGTCAAATGTGATGAAACTTGATACAGATGTTGATCTCATTGTGTTGTAAATACTGCATCAAACTTTATGAAATATGGTACAAGTGATAATCTGTTAAGTGTTAGGATTGTATGCAAAAATGTTTTGCAACATCCTGTTGATTAATTCCTAGTTGACTCATTTTATGAACTTTAGGATGATGGCCTTCTTTGGTTTTATGTTTTCATCACCATGGAACTCATTCTTGCCCATTGAGCCCCATCTGTATCAAAGTATTTTTATCACAGACCTAATTAATGAAGAGGACTCTATCCTCTCTGAGGACATGTAATCAAAGTACCCATTAACAAGTGGGGACTGTGTCATCAACGATGACTTGTTTTCTGTAGAATTCAGTGAGTTGTCCTACGCATTGACAATGTTGTTCTAGGAATTTTTATGGCAAATTTGTGTTGGCAAAATTACAAATTTGTGTTGGCAAAATTACAAGAATGCCATCTCCTCCGTGAAAAAGGAATTGGTCTTGACATAATTCAAAGTAGGAAATCAGAAGACAGATTATGAAATCAGTGCTGTCAGAATTTTGAAATACGGACCAAGCTGATTATCAGGTATAGGGTACCGAAATAAAGGGAAAATTCGGCGATTTTCGTAGCTTTGACTGCTCCGGTGGGCTTTATTTTATTTTATTTTTTTTTGAAAAAGATAAATTTATTTCAACATAGTCACAAATAAAACAAATCTACATAACTGTGAATGCGTTAAAATTACAATGCGTCTTGTGTGAAAAAAACAAATAATTAGCTGTTTGATTACAAAGATCATCATATGAATGCATTCAGGATGGGCTTTATTTTTGGCCGGGGTGCCCGAAAACGCCCCCACACGGCCGAGTACTCGACTCTGCTTACTTGAGGGGACGGCATTTTCTGAAGCTATATATCTCTCTTCACATGAATTTACACATCCGTAGGAGTAAAAAAAAACTCTTTTTATCACGTACCTTTCACATATGTCTCAACACTCGAATGTATTGTGTTTGTCTTCACGTAAATTACCCTCAACAAGAATGTCTTGTCAAATAGAATCAAGTCATCTTGCTAAAGTTGCACAGAACGTTGGATTGTTTGTATGCGAAGGCAACATTGCGGATTGGCCATGGCAGCGTTTGCGATCTTTCATGTGTGACACTGCTGAAATCTGTGCATGAACAAAAACGAAGGCGGTGCAACAAGTTTACGTGGTCTTAGGGAGCCGTCATTATTTACGG
>LD350044.1:112295-122870 GCA_001465055.1 Ptychodera flava | reverse complement strand
TTCACTCAAAAAAACTAAAAGCTACAATGGGGCTGCTCAAGATTTGGAGGAAAGAAGGGGTATACAATTTTGGGTTCAAAATGATTTGAGACACCTATCAGATTGCACCATTTCAAATATAAATTTCTCAAAAGTTTCGATGCCTCCCACTTGGGGTGTTCTAACTGTTTTAGTAAAAACACAAATTGAAAAACCCTATCAGTTTTCTCCAAACTGCACAATTGCACACATCAATTTCTCAAAATTTGCCATGCAAGAGAAGGGACAACCGCCTCTGGCACTCCCCCTCAGTCTCCAGCCTCCCCCCAGTACTATCAAATTCTGCGCTGCCAAGATATCTTAGTGAAAACCCTGTCATGATACCAATCCAAAGTAAACGATACTATTCCAGTGTTTTCTCTGCATGTTCACTGAAAGGGACAATTTCTGCCCCATTCATCAAAATTAGGAGGAATATTTCAACAAATTCACAAGTTACTACAATATGAGCTTGGATCACCATCATATGGGCGTATACGTGTTTTGTGCGCGATTTTCGCACTGTAATTTTTGAAGGGCAGAAAATGGCCCGAAATGCGCAATTTGAGAATTGCGCAGTCGAGAGAAAAACCCTGCTATTATGGTGGATACTGGTTATAGCGCGAACTCATATATCTACATTTTGTTGCGACTTTGAATTTCATTTGTTGTTTTCACCTTTTTCAGCCGTAATGAGATAACCGATGCAAATCTAGAATTTGAAAACTCTTTACTGTATTTTTGTAAATTTCACAAATACGTACGGATATTTAACTTTCTTAAGTGGGAGGATGTCAGTTGTTACGTGCAGAGAAAACGAACAAAAGGGTGAACTCAGCAGTTAACGTTTAAACAAAATTTATTACAAAAATAAAACTAATTGCTAAGTCAGGGATAGAGTACAAGCTTTAAAAGTGTACAGACTACTTATCTCAGCTGGGACGGCAAAGCTCCAGTCTCAGAGTTGTAACAGTCTGTCGGATGAATGAACAGTCCTTTGGCTTGCAGGCTTGAAGTTGCACAAAGTCCACAGAGTAAATCCAGCGTTGGCAGTGAAGGTCTTGAGAAGTCTTGCAAATTACTACGGCTGGATTTTTGAAACACTTGTAGTAACACCCAAGAGACACGATCCCAAAAGTCTGACTGGAAGCTGTGCACGTCCCTTTTATACCCATGTGCTTACATAAAGGCATATAAGAACAATCTAGAACTTTTATTGACATGCTAATTACTGTTCTAAAATTATCTCTCTTACACAACTAATAAAATTTCCAGAACATTCTGAACATGACTAATTAAATTCAAGGTTGTGAGGTCATTAAGGGCAGTGACCTTGAGAATGTTCTAGACTACTTGAACTCAGGTCATGATGAGTGTGGGGGAAAATGACCTACATAACACAGTCAAAATGTTTGTGTTGGAAAGGTGTTACTCAAATTCCAAGATCTATATCAACTTAATAGCAGTTTTTTTCCTCAAGAGAACCTACGCTATGACATTAAAAGTTTTAAAACCATCCGTCTGTCTGTCTGGCTCGTTTGGTCGATGTCCCGGGCCTTTCTGTCTCCACATATGTGCGTATGTATGTGATTATGATTTTCCCTGTCTTTCATCGGTTTTTGAGTTTTTTTTCTGTTTTCGCAAAACACTAAAATGTAATAACGCATACGACTAGTAATTTATGTGTGAATACTTATTTACAGTCATGTATGCAATTATATTATGATGCATAAATCCATTATATTCTGATGTTGCTGGCATATTCGCTCCATTTTATTTAGAACATTGGGCAAAAATACATGTTCAGTACAGTTTACATGTTCAGCAAAATACATTATCAGTATAGTTTGCGATCGCTATACAAATTGAGTTCCTTTTCCATTTTTGCCAAGGTCATAGTCATTTGCCAAGGTTCCTGCATTTAGCTGATAGTTGATACTCAACTTAAGCGATCTGTGCTACCTGTAACATTACAAGCTGTAAACTTATTATACTGAAACTTTTGCATGACAAGTTTTCTCCTTATTTCCCTAGTTGAAATATTTACATACAGACCTAATCGTGCCATAATTACTTCAATTTTACGCCATTCATTTGACAACCTGAGTCAAATATTTTTCCCTGGACGGACGGACTTACGATGTGCTGATAATTGTGTGCGTAGTAATCGTGTTGCAATTCAACTTTGTCGTAAATGACTCAAAAAGAAAATGAAAGAAGAGGTTGAAGCATAGTTGTGGCACTAAATAAAAACGGAATACAATGACGAGGCATAATGCTAAAAAGAAAGAGTTTCGAAAGGGACAGTAAAAGATCACGAGTTCATTCATTAAAAAAGATAAATCACTCGGTTCAAGATGAAATGATCAGTAAAATATTGACAGCGAAAAGAAAAACAAACAAAAAATATAAACACACACACACACGTACACACAAAAGCAAAACCCCGGACGGTTGCCGATGTTATGCGAACAAGCTAATACCACCCTAGGCTGCCAAGATTATGATAAGCGTTATGAGCAGTACGATGCCGATGACGGTGGCCGTGACCGATAGTATCAAGGAGTAGTTGGTGAATTTATCCGCTGCGTCGTTCAAACCAGGTTTTCCACGGTTGTGCAGGGCCTGCAGGATTGAATGATACATTTGATCATTGTAACGGAAGGGGGAAAAATCAAATCTCAAGGCAATCGACAAAAACAATTTCAAGATAATGCAACTTCTCCAAAGTGTATTATCAAACTTTTTCGTTTAGTTAGGTCAAGACAATATTGTCTTAAATGTGTTTTCTTAATCGGCTAAAAAGAATATCATAGTTTGGAACCATCGCCATCAAAACAAACGCCAATAGCAATGTCAATTAAAGACAGACATTTCCCTCATAAAATGTTATTTAAAAATCTACAAACTTTTTGGTCGCCAAATGCACGTCCGTCTCGTGGGATTAAGGTAGTATGCGCCTCGAAAGATAAAGACTTAAACTTTTGCTCAAAGTTTCCTCGAGGAATCTTTCAACCGTTCTAGTTACAAATCAAGAATAAAAATCGGGGGTCTCCGTGCAAATTTGGTACTAGAGAAACAAATTACCCAAGATTTACCGATATTTGGGATTCAAAATGGCCGCCATGCCTATGTTAACTTATTGAAGAAAAATAAAATTTTCGATTATCAAAACACTAAGACTAAGTCTTTCTTACACCAAGAGCTTTAAAATGAATTCCCGCAAGTGGTAGACTATAGAAAAGAGTAGTAATAGACATCAAATCAGGTCCAATAATCGTTATCATTCAAGGTAAACTGTGAAATTTACCAGGTCCAAGGAACATATAGATGATGACAAAGGCGATGGGGCCATCTTGAACCACGAAATAGTGGTGGTACCAGGTGTCCGGAATGGGTAAGCGTACCCTGCCAGCTAGCCGCACCCGTCAAGATTGACCTAAAGCGACAAATTCATTGTTATTTGGTGAATTCACCAAATTACTTTTGTGAGTCAAAATTTGGTATGCTGTCACTCATCATTTGAGAAACAGACAGGTCATATTTTGATACTACATCTCCGTATCTACCGTAGAACTTCTTAAATGATTTCACTAATCTACTTTCTGAGAATCCTTGCCTCACTAACTTTTGAGCTAATAGGCTGTGTCTAACTCGAAAGTCTTCATATGAATGGCATGCTCTACTGTATCTGAGGAGTTGTGAAATATACACACCATAAGCTGGAGATGATGGTATATTGCTCGACAAAAAGGGAAAGTTTATGATTTCAAAATGGAAATCGTCTCTTTTGTCATACAGCTTAGTATATAGTGTATTATGTCTAATTTCAAACAATACATCTAGGTATGATGCCGAGTCCACACTTTCAGTTGTTTCTTCTATTTCTAAATCATCTGGGTAGATGTGGTGTAGATAATTGGATATACCAGGATTGTTTAAACTGATGAGATCATCAATATATCTGTGGGTGTTGTTAAATCGCTTGGCAATCCTTTTACACCCAGATTTCTGAAGTGATTGCATGAACTCTGCTTCATACGAATTCAAAAATAAGTCTGCAAGAAGTGGGGCGCAGTGAAAAAAGTGAGAGAGTCTGAATTTCTGTCGCCGAGGTGCATTCTACCATAACGGCATTCTACCTACCATTCCGGAATAGACTATGGCGGCGATGCCCACGGGCCAGAAACAGAGCAGGCATGCGGCTATGGCGTAAACCAAAGCCCCGATGTCCTTTGAAGTGGTCGGATTAGCAGGGCTCTGGTCAGTACCCCGCACAATGACGACATGCTGTGGACTGGGCTGCTCTATTGACAGAAGGCAAAAAACTTTATAACGAAACAGTGCATATCGATTTGACATCAATAATTAACACAAAGACAACATCGCACATGGAAAACATCGTGGTGATTAATTTGATTCGTCACGTTAGGAACATCACCTGTGATAGATTGATCGATTGCTTCACATTCCGTGAGGAGTCGTGGCCATATCGCATATGCAATATGATAATAATGGACTACAAGAGAGATTAAAGTTCAGAAAAGTAAAATATGGATGAAACACATTTGTTCATTTAGGTATAGTTTCCATAAGAATGACATTTCTCTCGTTGTCTTTGATAAAGTAGTCACTGTCTACGGTGACTTATTTTCGTTTTGTCTCACGAAGACAATCAATACTAGTAGCCTTTTGAAAAATAATCAATTAAATTTATGAAGGATAGAAAATATCAAGACATTGCCTTCCATATTTTGTGTGTCTAATACACCGAGAAGTATTGTACCAATTGTGATTTCCTGTTTTCATGAGAAAAAATAGAAGACCTTTATCAGTTGCAAGCGAAGTATACGGGACTTACTGATTGACCTACAGGAGGAGCTGCTCCAGGAACATTGTATTCGCCAGCGTCTTGCTGTGACGGGCTCACTGTATATCGAAAACACAAAGTAGGATGACATTAATGTACTTCTGTCGGTCATCACGATAAGTCAATGATAGGCATTGTTACTTTCTTTTCGAGTTCCGTCCTTTTTCACCGGCTAGTAAATGAAATGAAATGTAATGGTAAACAAACAAAATATGCTAATAGAGAATTGATAATTTCAAGTAGTTTTGGACATGGTCATTACCATGGCAACAGAAGATTACATATTATGCCATTGAGCGACAACATCGTTTTCTTTCCCAAGAAGTAAAAGAGGGGGAAGATGATTTCCTTTGTGTTTGCTGCCCTAAACCACGTTGTACAGGCTACAGCACAAAAAAAAAATTGAATTCAAGGATATCATCGATTTTTTTTCAGCAGTGGAAATGTTGTTGACGGGTGAGAAAATTGAACTGCTTACTGCATGTAATGTGCCACATATTTGTATCAAACACTGGTACAAGGCATCTCTTTTGAAAAATTAAACAACAAACACGCAGGGTTACCGCCAGATCAAATGTCCTTAAAGCTTTATCTGGTAGGGTCACGTTTGAGATGCCGCCAGGCCATTGTTAGAAAATCTCCATAGCAACTATATTACGGTATTTCTATTTTCATTTTTGTTTCATTTGGTCTCTCGCTTTCCCTATTTACTTGATTTAGCGGAAATTTGACGATACGAAAGATATTCTAGAAAACACACTTGAAATTTGGCATTACAGGACAAAATTGAGATTTCGCTGCATGAGAAAAGTATCACTTTACAAATATTTGAATTTCTGTCAACACGAACTGCAGGCTGCTTAAAGTGAAAGATGATAATCAAGGATGATAAAACGATCAATGTCTGTATGATTTAAAAGGAATTATTATCTGATTAAAGCAGGTGTTATTATACAAAGCTGTTGCCCCTTCTATCGTGAAATTTCACTAAATTGTTTTATTGTAATATTTTTTTCTAACAATCTTACTCTTGTCGCGAACAGTCAATCCAGCGTCTCAGGGAACAACTACCGCGCCATCGTACACAACAAAATTTGAAATTACTGTCCTCAATTCCAGTAAAGCTATCGAATTGTCGCTGTGTTGAATTGCTAGGGTGAAACACTCTTTAAAGATCCTTCTGCTATGGGCATCGATTAGCTTTCGTTGGTCGAAGATAGTGCAATCGAAGATTTCAATGTATGATACCGCAATCCTTGTAATGTACAAATATGTCATATTATGGAGTCTTCTAACATAATTGATATTGGTTATACAATCATTATTGATTAGTGCTAAATTTCGTAACTTCAACTCACCCTTGTTTGTGTCCATGTTGAAATAAGTACGAGACAGACGACAAACTTCTTGATCCAACCACTGTTTGATCGACACTGACGATTATAAAGTGTACTCCCTCTATTCATCTAAACTTTGTTAAAAATTAGCCAGGCCGGTGAGGATTCTTCGCAAATTTGATGGCAAAGCACAAGAGAGCCTTGGGCATTCTCCAGTGGCATCGTCAGGAGACGCTCCTCGGATGATGTCGTGTCAGTGACCAAAACATCCTGACCCCTGCTTTTCAAGAAAAATTACGACCGATGTAAACAGAACGCGGCACATCTCTTCACTATTTCCCGTCAATGAAGACGGAGATGCGTTAAGTCCATTGTCTGTTAAAATGTAGAGTTTGGCTGATGATACACATAGGGAATAACACATACTGTGTTAAACCTGATGGCATTCCTCTTTCACATTGATCAACAAAGTGGAATATTGGTACTTGTCTGCCGGGGTTGGGGCAAGATAATTGTGATTTTATCGTTATTGTGGAGTGAAATGGATATCTGATAAATCCCCCTGCCCGCCCTCCTGATCCCCTTGCTACTGTTCCTCTTAATCGTCGTCGTCGTCATCGTCGTCGTCATTATAGCCATAATGTACATCATCATTATTATCGTCAGTATACAAAGGTATAGCTTGTACGTTGTGCATTGTACTCCCTCGTTCAGCTAAGTGATAGTCGCTTGGTTTCGGAGGTTTTGTCCGTGTTAGCATCTTTCGTTTTATAGAATGTATTTCAGCTCGTTTCACAGTATCAAACTTCGTAAAGTGTTTACCGAAATCAGTAAAGAGGTAGTTTGAATTAACTGTCAATTAATCTTAAAATATCAAATCAAATAGTTAAAACTCGGCTTGTCAATGATCGAAGTCTGGTGACATGATATGATGATATCATTATGCTTTGTTACCATGATGGGGGATTTCGCGAAATTATGGTATCAAGTTATGTGATTTATGAACAAAGCTATGACATTTTGAAAATGTATCATAACAGTATAAGCAGTGTCAATTAAAACTCACATCAAGTGTACAAAAAGCATTACCTACCATGTGATTTGCGTTTACTTTTTCGTGTTTCAGACGTTTTACAGCCAATCAGACGAAGACAATGTTAACGCCTTACAATAAATTAAGCACATGATAGCACAAGAAATTGCGGTTGGTCACGTATTTACTGAAGCATGGCTCTGTCTCTTCGGTTCACCATGGTGATACCTGCCTGTTGTTTTCTGAGAGAAGTATGGGGCTGATGAATTCAGCTATTTCAAATAAAAATGCACCTTGTCAATCATTAGATTTTCATTATAAATAAATTATGCACAGAATGGTGACTTACTCGGAATTCTGCTTATTACAACTTACGGTTAGACATGTGCCAACCACCAGTTGAGCCAGGGTTAGGGGTATGGCCAGGGTAAAGTGTCCCGTTTGGTAGATGTCCAAAGGCCCTAGAACCCCTCAAAGTCTTTAGTTTAGCTTGTTTATGCGTGTAACAGTTGCCTGGAAACGCTGAGTCTGATATGAAGTGTTTAAACGTAACAGAGCTTTTCCGTTGTCTGTCTACATTTATGAAAAAAAGAAAATTATCGATTTTGGTATAAAACAAAGACGCTGAAGGGTTACACACCAAGAGCTTTAAAATGAACCTCCATAAATAGTAAATAAGAAAAGCAGGCATAGGTTATCTGCAATTCTTTAAATACAGCGGTATTCAATACCTGAAAACAACGTATAGGGTACCTCCATTCTTTAAATAATTCGCTAGTCAATACCTGATAACCAAGTATATGGTACCTCCATTTTTTTGGTTACCCGCGAAGATAGTCCGTAAGGAAAGTATTACCCGAGTTTAATTTTTCCTACGTGCAGCCATACTTGTTGAACAGGTGTTTTCACTGAAACGTTTTGACCTGTCAGACTGCACATTTTTGTGTATTATGAATTGTCACCGTATTGTCGAAATTTTCGAAATTTTCTGCAATTTGCCTTGATTGTTTATATAATCATGCATTTGGTATTTTGTGAGTATGCCAGAATGGTCATGTCTCCGCCTCTTACAATCCATAACTGGTGAGTAATAATAACGAACCATGTCGGATCATGTGACCGTGAGTTACACCGTCAGCTTTGACGCGACGCATGATGCAATTTAGTCGATTACTTCTGATCATGATTCAAGCCGATATCCGGTCAAAATCACAACTCATGGACAAGTTCATGTTTAATCAATCGCATTGGTATTCAGAATCGTGACAGGCATCACGACCCGTGTTCGCCACGTCTAGGTAATATTTCAACCAACATCACATACGCACGAACAAAGGTCGTGTGCTTTATCATCCCGTCTGTCGCAGGGGTCGTAATTAGGTTAGTTCCTGTGTTCACCAATGTCAGCCATATGGGACAACGCACTTTTAAATTCAAATCTCCTTTTTCCTGCAAAATAGCAGCCTTCGATCAGTTGCATTCGGACGGCAGGTAGGTCTAAAGTATTGTGCGAAAAATATTTCAAATGCATTTCGCACATGAGATAATCAAATCACTAATGAAATATCACTTGGGCGATGCCATGTTCTGCCAAAGTGTCCAAATATTAACTATAGGTAAACAAGACAAAAATCAAGAAAAATTAGGTACCAGGGACGCCTGGTGTATGTGCTATTTTTGGTGATGGTCCTTTTGAAAAACAGAAGACTTTGTTTACAAACAGGCCTTCAAATGAAGAAGACTTGATGACGTCATCAAGTGACGATTGTGACAACGGCGCATCCCCTGACGTAATTAGAGAATCATCCTGGTTAAACATCAACTGACCGGACAGATGAATAGAACAGCGACAGAACCCTAGCTTCAGATCTGCTGGCAAAACACAAGATTCTGACGTCGGATATCCATAGGTTGAACACCATGGCTGGAATTACAGGTTAGTACCCACCACTTTAGAGTACGCATAGAATAGATGTGACGCCGTAGTGTCTAAAATTGTGGGTTAACGTGCATCGGTCTACCATAGAATGCGTTATCATCTGCCGAATGATAGGTGATTTATGTATTTTTACATTTACACACAAAACATAGCTTTAGCATTTCAATCTCAACTATGATTGTATTACCAATATAATGTATGCACGTTTATTATTAATCCGAATTTAAGGTTTATTTTAGTGAGATGGGTTTATTTAACCCGGACAATCAACACGCCTGATTCAGAGCCTTCAATTTCCAGTAGTTCGATGTCAATCTGTCATTTTTGTGTTTTGAGGCAGTGCCAATTTGGTAGGTCGCCAATAGTACAAATATTTTCCGTGTCTATGCCCGGTCATCAAAGCAAGAAGTAATTTTATCTTGTCTACGAATCTCTCCAGTTCTCTGCCTATATTCTGAAATATCGGTCATTTTGGCCGTCCCTGCTGGTTGATTAACGTCGGTACCCACATACCGGTGGGAAATGATCGACAATTAGTCCCATCATCGGTGACAAAACTTGAAATTTCGGGACATTCCCTTTTGGTCGATTTCGTCAGAGCACACTCTCGGGGACCATAATTTGGCTGGTACATCTGATATCAAACATGAACAATCACTGATACGCTGAACCGTGATCGTAACCTATTTGCACGTAAAAAGTTCAGCGAACCAAATGAACCTTTGTCCAAAATTTTATCATTAGAAGTTTTCACAGTGTTTTATTCCACCTCTTTACCAGTGCTATGTTTACTGTGACCAGCTTCCTTCGACAGAATACAACTTGAAACCCTTGCCGTTCAAAATTAGGTAATTGAAGTTTTGAAGATATTGTGTTTACACACGGTTTTGACAGACTTGCACAACCGTCAGGTAAATTTTCTGACAGTTTCTGATACCCTCAGCGTTGAGATTCTTTTGCAAAGTTCAAAATTTTCACCTGTGAAAGTTATATAGGTACCACGAAATGTCAGCACTAGGAAATTGAACAAGGCCATTGTACTTCCGGAGTAGATATTTTTGTTGCAAGGAAGTATCCTTGTAGCAAGTAGCAAGTATGACTCATTCATTTCCACACAAGCGCTAAAAGTAAACAGGTAAATATTGTCCAATCCTGGTGTTTTGAGAGTTCACCAGACCACAGTCCGTCGATTAGTTTATTGCGTGATTGAGATGAGTGAGTGAGGGAGCGTGTGACAAGTAAGTGAGTCTGTGACAGGTATGGGAGCGTGTGATAAGTAAGTGAGTCTGTGAGAGGTATGGGAGCGTGTGATAAGTAAGTGAGTCTGTGACAGGTATGGGAGCGTGTGATAAGTAAGTGAGTCTGTGACAGGTATGGG